>VNJU01005256.1:0-26871 GCA_008042675.1 Drosophila seguyi | reverse complement strand
TAAGTAAGCCAATTTTCCACATATTTTCATAAAATTTTAGACGTAGCCATTTTGTATTATTCCAGAATTTCGGTTTTAATTTGATCAAAATCAGACCACTATAACATATAGCTGCCATAGGAATATATATATTTGTTTGGCTTTGTTGCTAGCAACATTTTTCGCCAGCAACACTCTGGCAACATTTATTTTATGACAGTACCCGAGAAAGCGAAAAAGTCAGAACATTTTTCTTCTTTTTTATCTACTTACTGCAAGGGTATTTAAACTTCGGCATGCCGAAGTTAGCTTCCTTTCTTGTTTACTCTATTATTCCTACATTTTATAACAAAATATTAGGCATATTGCTTTGGGCCATTCAGACCAGGAGCGCAATGGTAAACTGTTCCTAGGTTAATGCTTAAACCTTTGGGGACCCGGTTTTTACAAAGGCTTTTCCCTTTTCTGTTCTCTTTTCTGTGATTTTGAAATACACCTTATATTTAAAAATTAGTACACAAGCTGCAATGTGGAGTTGGGTAAAAAAAAACTTAACTGTATTCTGTGGTGAGGAAATTCTTATTTATAAACTTCTGAACTCGCACCTATATTGATTGTTGTCATATTGCCATAATGTGTCCATCTTTCTAACAATGAGTTTTATTAAGTCTTTCAATAGCAAACGCTTTTTATTAACCATGATTCATATATTCATTAAGATCAAACCGCACGGTGATTTTTACAGTGTGCTTGCAACTTGGTTTGAAACAAAATTATGGAATTACTTGAGCTTATATAAGTAAGTTTTATTAATATATGTAAGCTTATTTATATTTGTAAGTTTTATTAATATAACAATTGTTGGGGGACATGAAGATTCAATTATATAATTATAATAGTTCCTGAGATACTTTTATCACTTCATGTTCATTTTTTTTTTCTTTTTTGCGATTAGTTTCTCCACTTGAAATAATTTCATTAGTAAATACTCCCTTCTTCCCGAATAGGAACTATTTCCATCGCCTAGGAGCCTCCTTGGAAGATCCTTTTCTGGCGTTCTTTTCGATGAATTTTTTTTAGTTTTTGAATGTTTCCGGGACTTTGATTTCGAAGTGTGCCTTGATGTTTGGTTTTTCACAGATGTTTCCAGTCGTCGCGCTGAATGTAGTTGCCGCGATGAACATTTGGTTGACGCTCTCGGAGGTGACTTTGCATGCCTTTTAGAAGGTTGTTTCCGAATTCTGTGTCGGGAACTCAAACTCCTATACTCTTCATCAGAATCAGAATCAGAGTCAGAATCTGATGATGATGAAGATGAGCTCTCCTCTGAGCTGTCGGTGGTGGACGTGTAGCTTGATGAATCAGACGAGTCCGTGGAACTTGATAAATATGTGTAAAGTCGTTGTCTTTTTGGTGCAGTTTGAACCGTAGCACTCGGACGTGTTGGAGGGCTACATGGAGGAGTACGAGGTCCACGAGTTCTTGTGGCAGAGGATGGCAAAGGACTTGGCAAACGGTACCGCTTGATGGAGGGCTTAGAGGCGAGAGTTGCTGTGTCTGCTGGCTTGACTTCTAGTGGAACATGATGAGCACGTCTTGGTGGTGACACGCTAGGGGACCTATTTCTCCCTGGTGACGGTTGAAAGGCAGTGGTGCAGGGAGAACTAGTGCTCAGTCGACTTGACCAAACAACCGGCTGTGGCAGATTGCGAACAGGTCGTTTTAAATCATCCAATTTTGTATAGTTCTTCTGAGCCAACAAAATATCGTTAAACGACGGCGTCGGCAATAATGGGGCACGTTTCGGCCCCTCCGGCGCATCCTGCGAGTAGTGTCGATCGACGTTCACGCTGTTTAAGTTGAATGGGTATGCTGGTGGCACAGAAGGTGTCCAAACTATTGAGAAATTTATAAAATTTGGTTTTATATTTAAGATTGCTACAAGATTAAATAAATACGTAAGACTTACCAGGATGAAGTGGAGTGCTGACAACTGGAAGAACTTTATTTTCAAACATCACATAGTTCCCCTTTTTATTCGTGCCTGGATGACGGAAGCGGCAGTTGTTTCCCCAGCTGCAACCATTCCGAATGAAAAATCGACAGACTGGTACTTTGATTGGAACGCTATCATCATTGTCGGATACTTCGCCGTCTTCTAAGACTTCGGACTCTTCTGAATCTTTTACCGCATCTTGCTGCACATCAACGGTGGTGTCCTCGGATAACTCACCAGATTCCAATATCACTTCTTCACTTTCTATTATTTTATTAACAGATTCAGATATACCAATGGACGCATTGATATCTTGGTTATTTCCGATGTTGGGATAATAAATAGTTTCTGGGTGAAAAATATTTACTGGAGAATCCTGCTTCACATCAATGGTGGTGTCTCCAGACAACTCACCAGATACCAACTCCATGCATTGCTTATTTTGTAGCAATTCATTAACGGATTCCTTGATGTCTTTGATATTTCCCATGTCTTGATTATAAATAGTTTCGGGGTTTTTAGTTTTTGCTGGAGAACCCTGATCATGGGACAACTCACCAGATTCCAATACCATTTTATTTTCTGTCAATTCATTAAGAGATTCTGAGTTACTAACGGATTCATTGTTTTTCTTCGTATTTTCCATGTTTTGACTATAAGTTGATACTGGGTTTACAATATTTTCTGGAGAGTCCTGATCTTGGGGCAACTCACCAGATTTAAATACCATTTTATGATTTCCTGGCAATTCAGTAAACATTTCTGAGCTACCTTCGGATACATTGATGTCCTTGGTATTCCCCGTGCTTGGATTAAAAACTGTTTCTGGGTTAACGATTTTTGTTGGAGAATCTTGATCCTGCTTAACATCAAAGGTGATGTCTTTGGGCGATTCATTCCAGATACATGGTATGTACTCTTCATTTTCTATGAACTCATAAGCTGAGCTACTAACGGATTCTTTGATGTCTTTGGTACTTCCCATGTTCCCTGGGGTATTTTTAGCTCTTTCCTCGATGAGGCTATCGGTTATGGAACTTGAGTGATCCTTAAAAGATTCTTCTTCAGTTACGGGCATATTATTTGTTTTTGTGTCAAAAAAATCGGTTTCGTTTTGTATAAAAGGCTTTCTATTTATAGAAAGTTCTGTGCTGATCGGGGAAATGGCTTCATCACTTATATTGCTTTTATAACTTGATTCCTTTATGGCAATATCATTTTGATTTCTTTCATGATGGTTTTTGTTTGTTTCGATGATTTTAACATCCCTTTCTTTCACTTCTGGAGTGGCAAATTTATAATGTTTAAATGATTAAATGTAACCCAAAAGGTGAACCTTACCTGTGCATCCATTTAGAGTAGAATCTGCTACACTTGACTCGGACATAGATTCTTGTAAGCATTCCGTACCTGCCTCATGTGGAATTCGCTTAGTTACTTTATCAACCAAACTATATAAGAGAGAAAATCGAATTTAATTTAGTTTTTAAATTATAAAAACAACTCAAACGTAAACAAACCTTATATTGGCAGCGCTATCATCTGAAATAAACATGTTTAAGAAATATATTTTAATTTATTATTTATTTAGCTCACATAACTCTATGCATTGTTGTCAATATTTATTACAAATGTATCCCTATTTAAATCTAAGATATTAAAAAAAGTATTATTTACTAGGGCCCAAGCGGACAAAACAAATTAAAACTCTCACAGTTTGCAACGGAACCGACGTTAATATTGAAAATCGTTAATTCTGTGAAAAAATAAGGAATCGTAATGGTGTATAAAATATTTTTATATAACATCGCACACCTTTGATTATCCAATATTCTTATATATATATAACCAACTTGCTCCTCCCGCAAAAATATAAAGTCCTTATATTTAAAAACAAGACAGGAAACTTAACTTCGACATGCCGAAGTTTAAATACCCTTGCAGTAATTAGTCGAAGAAGAAAAATATTTTGATCTTTTCGCTTTCGCGGGTACTGACATAAAATAATTGTTGGTAGAGAAAAATGTTGCCAGCGAGGAATGTTGCTAGCGAAAAAGTTGAATTTTTGTTGTGTTTTCTTATTGCAGCTATATGATATAGTGGTCCGATTTTGATAAAATTAAAAACGAAATTCTAGAATAATACAATATGGAAATATGTTAAGAATTGGCTAGGTTACAATTTTTTTTCATTAAAATTTACCGATCGTTCCTATGCCAGCTATATGATATAGTCGTCTGATCCGACCCGTTTCTTATATAGTAGTGAGAGCATATACAAGACGATTTGCAAAGTTTCATTCAGATAGCTTCAAAACTGAGGGACTAGTTTGCGAAGAAACGGACGGACAGACGGACAGACGGACTTGGCTAGATCGACTCGGCTGTTGATGATGATCAAGAATATATATACTTCATAAGGTCGGAAATGTCTCTTTTACTGCTTTGCAAACTTCTGATTAAAATTATAATACCCTGCAAGGGTATAAAAATACTTTATTCACTGAAAAGGCACCCAAATTTCGGCGCGCCGAATGTAAGCTTGTTTCTTAATATTTCATAAGGAATGTTTCACAGCCATGGAAACAGATTATATGACCAAATTTGATGGAAACATGGAAACAGATAACCAAACCAGATAAGACCAAATTTGATTTGATTTTCTCCAACCTTATTATAACCTTTAAAGAGAATTATAATTTTTGTCAAGCATATACATATATTCTTAATCAGCATCAACAGCCTAGTTGGCTTACATATAAGTATAAAACAGAACTGCCGGATTAGACTGCTATATAACGTTTTTATAAAAAATATAACTACAGAATTTTAACACCTTTTTATAGCTTTGAGACTTAACCATTTTGCTTTACTTTATAATGTAGTTTTTAATTGTATTAAAATTTGAACAATATAATTTATCATATATGTATGTACTTTAGAAACGATCGGTAAATGGAGAGAAAAATAAAAACTTTATATGTACATATGTAGATGTATAGGTATGTAAATGTAATGAAGTATGTTGAAAGCATCGAAGTAATCCTTTCTTTCGGAAGTGTAGGCTTCGTCACACTATCTCTTGTGGATACATTCTTTAGATTTAAGATACTTACCCGCCAATCCAATGGGAATACAGTCGCTTGTTCTTAGTTCATTTTCCACATGAAATTGGGCGTTCTCCAAGTCAAGGCAGGCGGGTCCAGATTCCGTGTTCGACATCGAGCTGTCGTTATTCCCAGGCCCAGACATAGTTTATAGTTTGGTGGACTGCAAACAAATGTCTGTACTGGTATGAATGACCTACATCGTTAAATTTTTATTACAACGTGCCAAAGAAGAGTATGTACAAATGTACTTTCCAACTTGTATGCCTTATTGAATGTACCGCCTTCGAAAGCTTTTTCGGGTCTGCTCCCTTAAATAAACACAAAACTTTTCAAATTAACTTGAAAACAAATATTTGTTTGACACAAAATGGAATGCAGGACTTAGAGCTGAGACACAAATAGTTTCACTTATCGATACTATCGACTCTTAAAGTTTCAAGCGATCATCGATTCGGTTTTGAAAGAACCGAAGTATTGTAAATAATTATTAAAATAACTTGGATCACAACGAATACCGTAAAAAGTGTTAACGTTTCACTACATTATTCGGTGACATGTGAATAGTGGGACCTGCTGTTCCGGCTTTGTGTACGTTTAAGTTCGCGGGACTTTCATCGTATGGGCATCAAAAACGATTATTTATCGCTTTCTTTTGCGACGCCTGGACCACGTCGACCCCGAGTCGTTATAAAAATAAATCCATTTGTTATTTAAAGTTATGGGCCGTTATATTTCAATGAAATTATTATTATTATATTCCACTCTGATCGCAAGGCATAAACATATTTTTCTGCCCCAGGTCAAGGGAAATTTAAACTTATAATGCTGCTCATTCAACCTTCTGCCAATAAATAATGTCAAAAACAACAAGCAATTAGTTAATTGTTGGAGAAGCCACTTGACCTGTTATTCATAATACATAAAGAGGTATCCTACTGGATTCAGCATCCCCTTTTTCAGTGTTAAATAATGTCACTGTGTTGAATCTCGCCCGAACGGTGGCTAAAACTACTGACACAAGGAACGTTATGTAATTTTCTTCAGAGGCATCCAGGTCGTCTTCACTAAGGTATTCTAAGCTTCCTTTTGTTGGGGATTCCACAGGGGACATTCGTTTGAACTACTTAATATATTTCCCAATGATCATGTTCGTTTCTATTCCAATTTATTATTAAATGTCTGATTTCTTTCAGGATTTGGCGCTTGAATTTCCAACCTAACAAATAAACTAAAGCACATAAATGTATAAATAACTATCAACCATACTATTGTTTGAAAATATCAATACTCTTTCTGGATCGCAACCTTTTAAAATTTTTTTTTTCTTTATATTACTAAATTATAAAGGTGCCATCGTCACTTTAATCACTCCTCGTGAAGAGGTGTTTTAGATCTCCTTCAATTTTTAATTAAAAAAAAAAACAGAAGAACTGCAAAATACATCATTATTTTTAAAATTTAAAATATTTAGAATTAACTAAATTCATTTATTTGTAATGTTTAATTTGGCTTTGTATGGGCGACATTTTACTTACTGAATAAGATTCTACCGAAGACGAGGTCCAGCTTGCTTGAAAAGCATATAAATATAAAAGTATATAAAAAGAGGAAAAGATCTGTCTCGAAAAAGACCAAAACGGAGACTATGCTTCCGCCCCCGGTCTAATGCTGGAATCAACAGCATCAATTTCCAGAAAATTGCACCACTAAATTACCATAACGGTTGGTTAACCGCCTCTACCACACCAAGAACACCCCACTCCAACTCGATAGTCCCGAAAAAACTAAACGAGAACATAAGCTAAATAAGCCAAACCGAAGTTTGTATTCCCTTGCATTGATAAGACAAAGCAAATCGCGATTAATTTGTAGGGGGTGTAGAAGTTGAAGTTGAACATATATTGGAATACATTTAAATCTCATTATACTAACCTGAACATCGCTCAAGTGTGAAATCCCGAAACTATTAGGCAGACTCAACTTCAAATATCTGGCTTGCCTTGCAGACTTCTCCTCAAAATAGCAATACTCCTTGTTAGAGTATCGGTAAATATTACGGAAACTCTAGAAACCAAACTTAATGGCGACAAGTGAGAGACGAGGAGTGGACGAGTCGAGAGACAAATGCCGATGCCGCGAACAAAGAAGCGGAATACACCGCGAAGTACGCAAACATCAGCGCAATGCGGCAGTGAAGTTACCTGACGGCAGTCAGGTGGATGGTAAGTCACAGGGTGGGCAGTCCCACAGGACTTGTAAATAGCAACATGGCAAACAAGTTAAAAAGTTTTGCTCTTGTTCTCTGGCATTTCTTTATGCCCGGGTCGCGGGCCCAAACATAATCGTTTCTCATTTCAATGCTGGTAGTGGCAGTGTCCCCGTATCAAGTTACACTGGTAGAAATGAAAATAATAATTATGAAGAATATTTAACTGCAAAAAAATATACCAGCTCGTATTTTTGAAGTTAGCTTAAGTTTAAAAAAAAATGGGGTTAAATGGTTTTTATTTTAATAATTGAAGGTTGATGCTTATTCTCCTGGTACGAAAAATGAACCAGATTTTTATGAACTTCTTCATGGAAGCCTACGGAACATTTATTTTTTCGGTTTCGAGGAAACTCTTCTATACCTTTCTAATATACTTCTTTGAAATCAGCAATAAGATATAGTGTTCTGATTTATGAAGATTTGACTTTCAAACTTCAACCGAGATCTAACCAACAAACAGAAATAAATAGATAAATTCTAGATTGACTCCGCTGCTGCTAAAATGCGTTGAAAATGTTGGGTTAAAATATTATTCGGCTAGAATCAAACACAAAACAATCCATTTCCGAGCTGTGGATTTTTTTGTAGTGCCTCCTGGTTAACTTTGCTCACCTTTCCTTTGGTCCCCGGTACGCAATTTAGTTTTGAGCTTAATTTCTTTTAATAGCTCCAGCCGACAGATAAAATTCTGCTGAAGTAGAACCCCGAGCCCCAAGAAGATGTCCCTCCCCCGAACAGACATTGTTCTTTTCTCGCGCCCAGTTCCCTCTTGCCACTCCCGACTCCATCTGGGGTCAAAGGGGCGCCGGCGTCCCTTTCGCTGGCGGATATGGCAAGTAAATTGCTTAATTTTGGCCATGTCTCGACGTCCGGGGTTAGGTGTCTCTCGGTTTGTTTTATTGGGGGTGAAAACATTTGGTGGGGCATGCGGAGGGTGCGTGGGCCGAAGGACTCCCCGAAGGCAGCCCAGGTTGACGTTTTCTGGGCCATGACGATTTCATTTGCATTTTATGATAATTGAACTTCATAAATATGTTAGGGCAACATCTTAAAAGTGCCCGAGGTAAGCACACACACCGAAAGAGAATATTCCAGCTACCCTAAGCAGAGAGGCCTCTCCTCTCTGCCTTCCAAGAGTGCCATGTGCTTCATAATTATTTTGAAGTGTCGCCATTAATTTGAAATACTTATTATCGTGTAGGGCTGGACCATAAAGCGCCAAAGAAATGTGGATAACAAGGCTTGCAATTTAAATATGTTAAATATACGTAGCACACAAGGATCAACGAATATCCTGAAATGGGTGGTAGCCAGAGAAGCTGGCAATTATTGGACACTCTATGGGGCAAAAACTAACTTATCTAAGTAGAGTTAATAGCGAAAGTATGCCTTATATATATAAAATAACTTTATTTTAAAACAAGTTATTCTGGAACATTAATATGTATAAAATTATGAGTATTCTTTTGTTCATGTCTATTGTTCTGCATTTAGGAACAGTTTAGTATTGGTTACTGTTAATGTTTATATGTATAATACCCTTTTCAAAAAATTAATGCAGTGATCAAAGGAATGTTATCCTAGTCAATGGCACATAGATTATACAAAATTAGATTGGTCAGGTTAGTATGGATGTTTAAATCTTTGTGTGTCACTGGGATGTCTTCCTTTGAGTATTGGTCTGTCTTATTGGGATTGAGCTAGGGTTGTTTTTCAATTTGGTTAAATAGTTCGGGGCCTGTTGGTTAATAATATACCAAGCCAAGGGGGCGCAAAGACATTTGACGACTGCCTATGAGCCACTCCGCTAGAATTCTGGTCTGGATCCAGGTCCTTTCTAGCTGGTCCACGCCAAATGCCTTAGACCAGGACCCCGTACCTCCAGATAGGATCAAGTATGGCCTTAAATATAATGGGCTAGGGTTAGGCTATTGCTAGACCTGAGCTGCGCATAAGCATAGTAATATTCTAATATGTGTTGAAAAGATGACATGGATGTCCAGCAGCTCCTCGCGTTACACCACTACAGGGTACGTATCCTTCTGAAGGTTGTAGGGGAAGCGTCCGGAATCCAAACTTGAAACAGGGAAGCGCCTAAGGATACTTTGTTCTAGCAGTTGGCCTAGGTTATTAGCTCCCCAATTCCGCCGGGGGCTTAAGGATCATGAGATTACGAGAGAGCCCTTCTTTCGGGGAATATGTGATGTTTGCTTCCTAAAAGCACCAATACACCCAAGGTCGCTGACCGTTTTCTCCAAGCGCAGATCGGAGCCACTGAAATATTAGCCATATATGTATATAAGAGAATGATGAATTTTTTGTATTATTTTGTTTTCATTTCATTTCGTTTTACGATATAACAGTAACTGAGCATCAGCTACTGAGCAAAACGAGGCAAGTGGAAATAGAAAGTGCCTTTTTGATGTTGTGTACGATATTTTATATTTATACCCCCTCTGCCCACCAAGCTTCCGAGCTCGGCCGCTTTTGCGCTTTTTCGGGCCTCCGCGCAGTGTCCATCGAGCGTGCCAATGCTCCCCGCTCTTCAGCACCCATCCGCCGCTCCTCGGCCCCTTCGAGCTTCCGCGCTTACCTCCTCGTGAGCTCCCACGTCCCGAGCTCGTGCTTCAAGTTGGATCCTGTCGGCGATCTCCCGGTCTCGCTTTAGCGGAGTAAAGCGGAAGCGCGGCTCTATGTTTATTAATATTATTTATGTGCTCGGGAGTCAAAGCAAAGCGTTTTTCATTTAATGAAAAATCAAGAAAAATTAAGCTGAGGAGAATCTTTCCACCGTCACCTGAGTTCTCGGTGTAGCTAACACCACACGCAAAGTGTCCTAAGTGAACAAATGTACGAAGTGAGCGACAAAATTCGTTCACTCGTTGATCATAGAGATAGCCTAGAAAAAACGAATTTGAAGTGTTTTTTCGTTTCCGTTTTCAATTGTGTAAGCGTGTAACAGATCGATTGCTGACAGCTTAAAAAAAAGGATACTTTTTGCAAGCTCGGGTTTTTATTGACATGTAGATAAAATTTAAAAAAATATAATATTTTAACCTTTTTTAAATTTTTGTTATCAATCCTCAATCCTATTAACTTTCTTCGTCTTGGCTAGGTCAATTACCTTGTACATATTATTTACGACATTTTTGCTATTGAGCTGGGGAAATCGTCCTCCGACAGGCGATTAACTTCCACTTAACTTTGATTTGAGCGGAGCTCGACGACCACCTGCTGCCCTGTTCGCCCGGCGGCTTCGACACCTTCCCTTCGGAGCCGTGACAAGGGGAGTATAAATCAAATAAACAAACCTCATTAGCATATTATCAGCATCAAATTGTGACGCCGCCCGTCATCTTAAGTTCAAGTGAGAAATCTGTCACGAGGCATTAAATCGTCTTCCGTGGCAGCCCCCAAAAGCCGCAAGGATAACAGAACTAGGACGATGACGGGACGAAAGCGAGGAGGGGATGAAGGGCTTCCTGAGGGCGATGCTAAGCGTTTCCTGGAATCCGGCACACATAATTATGCGTGTAAACAAGCGTGATGATAGTGCGCTGACGTGTGACGGCGATGGTGCTGAAAGGGTTAAGGGCTGACTTACCTATCCAGCCGCCCTCCCCTAAAGGCTCGCAGTCCTTTTCGAAGTACTCAACTAGCGGAAAACAAATTGCCGAAATTCCTCAAGGCCTTCAACTAGTTGTGGTACCGGCAGTGGCCCTTTTCCCGGCTGCTGATTTATTCGCGCTGTGCTGGCAACAATTAGAAAAGTTACCGCAGGATGTGCGCACACAACACCCAAGGAGATGTGTCTGCTCCTGTCAGGACTCAGACTCAATCTCATCGGATACCCAAGCTCACCGTTCTGGGCCGTTGGAGCTGTGCGTTTTAATTTGACGAAAGATTGATGACATCTCATTAATATTCATTGCCGCCACTGCAAGGCTCTGCTGGGATTTTGCGGCAATATATCCTCTCTATTCCGGCGTCTGTTGTTGTGTAGTTTCGTCGCAGAGATGGATCCTTTGGCGCCGGCTTGCTAGATGGCTAGATGTCCTGATTCTAATGAGGCGGTAAACGACTATTTTTTCTTGACACTGTAAATGCTGATTAGGTGCAGTTGATGTGCGGGCAAATTGCTTTAATGGAATGTGATTAGGACTGGATCTCCACATATTCATAGTAACCAATTTTAAATATTTAAGTAACAGTAGGGATGGGGTTAAGGATACATTTTTGACGGTTTACGAATAGGTGAAATGAAGATTTTAGACTGGCTTTGAATACATTTACTAGGAATATCAATGGATTAATATCTGGACATTCACATTAAAACGAGAATCGTGCCAAATGTGAGATCTCTAGGAAGCTATCTTTCTCACGATGATCGGTATAATACGGAGCAGAGCACAGGTGACGACGAAAACCACCAGATTGGCGCGGACTTCTTCCTTGGCGCGGTCATCTTTCTGGACGGTCTCGATGGGCAGTGTGCGAAACATGGTGACTGCAACTGTACAGACTTTTGTGAATTGGTTATAGACTTAGACCTGCACTTACGTCGCTTTTTAATTTGGAAGTTATAGGAGTGCTTTGGAAGCTACTGATAAAAAAGTGGCTCAGACGAGTTGAGAATATACTGGTTACCTGATTCAAACCGTTTGACGATCCGGAAAAGCTTTGACGGAAAAGCCAAGGATTGTATAATTCTACCCAACTCCTGTTAGCCATAGGTCAATATTATTATTTTGTGTTTTGTTATGTTTTTACCATCTTCAAACGATGTTGTGAAGGTTGACCCAGACGTGTCATCAATTTAAAATATTTGAATTTGTAATTTAGTTGTACAGTTTTTATTTTTGCTTAAATTATTAAACAAAGATAATATTAATTGATGTCGAAATTTAGAAACCGATTAAAAACACTCCAAAGTTTTGAATTTCAGCGATCCGGTGTGCTACTCTTTGCTTGATACTGGCTTTAAACCCTTTTTTGGATGAAGAGAATGGAGATAAATTTGTGGGTTATAAATTGTGGAATCGGCGGTCAAATGCTAAAAACAAATTCTGCAGAGTATACTTTTAGGTACATAACAGTACATTAATGTATAGTAATGCAAGTTACTAATATTTTGCTTCCTGTATATAAGCATTATTCTTATCGTTACTTATCACCGAAAACCTGACAAGTATAAATAAACTGTTAATAGTTAGGGATGATCCGCCCCATAAGCTCGAAAATCGCGAAAAAGACAAGAAAACTAATGAAGATATTATTTCTGATATTCATATGGAAAAATAAATCTGCAGACTAAAGGAATCTTCAGGCGGCTAAAAGCGACTAAGGTTTCAGTAGTCTCACGACATGAACTGAATCCTTAGATTACAAGTTCTTCCTACGAATGGGTATCTAAACCGTATTATTTTGCGTGTAAATAGGAAAAAAAAACCCGACTCAGCTAAGATTGGAAACAACAGAAATCTATGGATAGAAAAGTGGAAATTAAAAACTTATTGCAGAGTTCACACTAAGCAACGATACTGCAATCGGTTTATCAATCCTACTCCGTTCGTACCTACTTCCTTGCGAAAGTCCAGAAATAATAGATAATTAGTTGCTGGCTGGGTAACCTGAGAACCATCTCAGAACATCAACAGAAAGCCCCCATAAAGTAGAAAATGGTTAACGGGGCCAAATGTCACATCTCTGTGTGTAAACTAATTGAAAAATCCTTAATACTCGGAAATAGTGGTCTTGAAATTACTACTGTGCATAAGAAATTTATTTTGGAACGAAGAAACTTTAGATTATTGATCTCAAAAGAGGAGATATTAAAAGTAAGCCTGCACGAGAACCGTCTAAAAAAGACTTGGATGTTCGCTCTCTACCAAAATTCCTGTTCAGTCAGCATTCCTTCGGGTCTAGAATTAGCCCGGACAGAGCCGCTGGACTGGGCTTAAGTCAAATACCGTGTTGTGCGGCCATTAGTCCAGGCAGATTCCGGCACACATTATTTCTGGCCACGGCACGTGTTTGAACCGCAAACAGATGAATTTCTGCAGTCCCTGTCTCCACTCGCCGATGAGGACAACGAGTTATGAGCAGGCGGCAACCACTCAGGGCAGTTTGCGCATTCCAAGTCTCGGTGCGGAGCCAGGAGCCGGAGCAGTGCAATTCGTCCTCGGGGTCTTTTTTGTGTTAATAATAAATAAACGGACGGGCCTTGCAGCCGGAGTCCGTAGTGGAGCCCTGCTTGTGTTTTGGACACACCGGAGCGCATTTTAATGGACGAATGCAGCGGCGGAGAGTGAACCCAAACCCATTGCCCCGGAGCAGCAGCAGCAGCAGCAGTGGCAGCAAGAGCAAGAGCAGGATCTGGGCCCAGAGCCGCAGCACACCTTTCCCCGGGTGCATGTGTGACACCCGGCAGGGTCTCATCCCCCCGTCCCTGTCTTGAAATACGGCATTTGCTCGTCCATCTTTTGATTTAGCACCGACATAAAAATGATTTATCAGTGACATTAAAATAATGCACACTGTGGCGCATTTTATGTGCGAATGGATTTCGCGCCTTTTTGTTCTCGCTGTTCCGGGGTGCCGAATGGGCCGGGCTGGGCGTCAGTGCATTCGCAGTCGCAGTCGCAGTCGCAGTCGCAGTGGCATTTACCCCCTCCAGAGACCCGACCCAATCCGACCCACACGGGGCGTACGGTCCTCCCAAACAGCTGTCCGGTCTGCCGTCCGCCCGTCCGTCCATTGGCTTGCGTCAGTGTTTGTGCGCTGCCGCCAGCCGAATATTTTACGGCCGAGGTGTTTCTGACTGAGTCCCCGCCAGCTGCATCAGTATGCCATATATAAGCGGTGGGTTGGTTGCCAGGGAGCCGGTGCTCTGCACCTATCCGGACCTGGAACTGCTCTCGGGCTACTGAAGCATCATAAATGTAAACTTTTATGCGATTATGTCCCTCTCTTTCTAGCTGCTATGTGAAAAGTGTACTTGGAGAAAAGTCAGAAAGGAAATCCGGCGAGTTGTTTTACTATAAAGAAATTGAAGAGCGTTATAGCTTCGATATGTATGAGTAATTAACACTCTTCTTACTACAACTTATAGTTATGAATATGCTGATTTTACTGATCATTAAATTCCGTAGGTCTTTAGTTTTCGATCTATCCCTTAAAATTTTCTAGTGTTGGTTGGTGGTATTTGAAATGTGCCATAATTTTCACCCAGATGTGTGACACAGCAAGTGCGACGAGTAGGGGCCCTGATGCTGGGTGCCGGTTACTGGTTGCTGCTGGCTGTTGCCGGCTATCAACTGGAACGCGGCTAGGATGTGCCCTGCCACCGAAATGGAGGACAACATATGCCCCGTGCGGGGACTGGAACTCATTAGAGTGGGTCCTGTGTGTGTGAGCTTAATGAGGACACAACTGGAGCGCAGAGATGGCGCAGGCGCTGCTCATGGATGCGAGAGGACAGTGGCTGTAGATGGGACAGATGGGAGGGACGCGGACGTGTACGTGGATATGGGCAGGGGCATGCACATCTGCAGACGTCGCTGATTGCCCGGGTTCAATCTCAGTGGCAGTGCCAGGCCCATGCTCGTCCCGTGGCCAGTTGGCAGCGTCAGCATAATTTCCTGATGCTAAATGCCAAACGCAGGACGGGCAGGACGACGGGGACGAGTCGGAGCCGTAGCCGGCCAGCCGAGCACTTGAGCCCATCCGCCATCGACTGACCGAGTGCCAGCGCACGAGCTGCAAAATGGGATTGGGCTTTGGATTTTGTTCGGAGCTGTGGCACCCCGAATGGGGCAGGGACCCAAGTGTGGCAAGGTAGAGGAAGGCCTGGCGTTGTTGTAGTGGTGGCTCTGGCTCATTGTCTCGCGCTGAGACAGCGGTGAGGTGGAATGCTGCACAGGAGCGGAGGAGGCGCATCAGGAGCAGGACCAGTATCAGGGCAATTTAGAGGAGCGTACACTCACACTAACACACATGTTTTTGGGTAATTTATCTCGAAGAATTATTATTTCAAATATTTTGAGGGCTGGTGTGCACTTAACAAAAATATATATTGTATAAGGCCCTAAATAGTCACAATATATAATATAATATAACTATTAGTTTTGGTGGTATTAACGCAACTTTGGGGAGATTTTCTACTCTTAGAGTAACTAAGCAAGAACTATTCAACAATATATAACGTTAAGTAGATTTGATTGAGGGTTAAAACAATTTTTATACTTCAAAGAATATTTGAAGCGTATTACCTCTACAGTTAAAATATTTTCCAATGTCAGCAGTTTATTTCTGTCTAATGTGTATTTATTGCATTCCACAACTAAAGTAGTTAACTTATAATACATTTATATAGATAAACATGTTAACTGGTTTCTCCAAGTGCCTCAAGAGCAGGACACCCAGAGACAGAGCGACGCACCGAAATAAAAGGATTTTAAAATGGTCATTTGATATGAATTATGCGCGCTGGTGCAATTACAGAGTCCTCCCCGCCTCCGCCTACTTCAGGCCCGAGCCGGGAACGTGGATCACGACTACCTTACACAATTCCCGGCCGGACTGTGATGCCTTTGTCTGACTGTGATGCGGTTGTCTCGGCGCTTAGGAGAGGACGATCCGGTTGCTGTTCGGCTTGTTTACGTCCCGCTGGTGGTCCCGCCCCGTCCATGAAAGGACCATTTTCGCAGTCCGCGACTTGGACTTTATCGTTAAATAATTAAATCAGCTGCTAGACTAATATATTTCTCTTAATTGCGAGTAACTCATGGTTAGCGCGTTCGCAAAGTGTCCGGGCCATTTGGCCCCATTTCTGATTTATGCGCCATATAAATAGCAGCGAACCGATTGCTAATATCGCTGATGCGCCGCATATGCAGGGCGGTAATGGACTCTCGGGCCAAATAAATGACCAAGTGTAGTTAGTTGGGAGCTGCAGAAATAGTTTAAATTCAGCAAAAGAAGAAAAATATAATAAACACATAAAATAGTGTAATGTAAAAGAATAACTACAGGACTATGTTTAAAAAATATAATAAATAAAACCAAGACTGCCTTACTTTGTTAATTTTTTTAATTAGTTTTAGAGCTACAGTGACTTCTGTGACACCCTTTATGAAGCATATGTAAATAGTGTACCAAATAAGAAAAGAGTGCCCTTACATTGATATTTTCAAATTCTTTTAAATATTTATTAATGTAAATAAATAATTATAGAGTTGCTGGGAGAATACTTGGGTAATTTATATAAGTGTGAAACTCTGAACTCTACAAAAAATGGGTCAGTTTTAAAAATTATATAAAACTCAATTCGATGAATACAATTTAATTTCTGAGACTGGTCCCATTTTTTGTTACTTATATCCTTTTATCCCTGCCTGTTCATTGCAAAATTGTTATATTGACGCAATTTTAAGTAAAATTGATCAATAGTAAAATATATATTATTAATATTTCAAGCTCGCTTTAACAAATCAGACAATCAGAAGTTTGCATAGTTGGCTAGAATCGTCCTCGACGAAGGAAACCCAGAATACACATACCACGAAAAATCAACAAAAATGTTAAAAATAATTGCCGCGTCACCAGAAACGCTGCCCTCCTCGGAGCCCACTGCTGCAGGGGTGGTATCAGAAAGAGAAAAAATTGAAAGGGAAATGTAAAAATAATCGGCAATAAATTTAGCAAAAGTGTCGAAAACGGCACACACCAAGCAGAAGGGATGAGGAAGCGGAGAGTCGAACATGGCAGAAATTCCGGCCCGCCAAGACCTCATAGTTCAATGTCCCGAGCAGGCCATGCCTTCCCCCAGGAAACCGCTAGAGGGAAAGGATGCAAGGTTCGTGGCAACCGCATTTATAATAAATTGAATTGCAATAACTCAGCTTCAATCAAAAATCATAATTCATGGAATTCGACAGCCCCGAACCTTGCCGACTCCCAACCCTAAGTTTTGGCTGCAGTTTTGGTCTGGGTACAGGAGTTGCTCCTTTCGTCCTGTCGAGTTACGTGTGTGCGAATGTTTCCTTAGTATACGCGGTATCTTTGATGGTAGAGGGTATACAAATTTGTCTTTACACTACTTTCTGCTTTATTGAATAATAAAACTATTGCAAGACAATGTAACGTTACAGTGTGTTATAACATATATCAGGCATCCGGCGAAGGCTTCTTTCATATATTATTTATATACTAATAGATAGGTAGCTGATTTATATTTTCTTAGAGTTTTAATGCGGGAATAATATTTAAATTTTATTTATCTGGCACTAAGCGGGGTTAATTGGTTTACTCGAGGTCTACTATATCAACAACAGAAACAATTCTATTTTTAATATATTTTTAAAACTTATCTGTGTTTTAAATACATGGGGAAGATTGTTTTATACATCAGTTGTTCCGATCGAATACAGACAGATATTAAGTCTGTAAGTTTTCTGCCAATTTTTATTCTGTGATTTGTGTCAAATTCTGTATTATTCTATTCTCAGATATTACCACATCTACGGTATTGTTTAGGGTTCTATTAATATTTGTCTAATTATTATTAATAAATGTTTATTAATTTCTTAACAGTGAATTCTTTACTTAACCATGTTATTAAATTCTTAAAAGCTTAAAGCGAGCTTTTCACTTATCAATGTCAGTGAGTACAAGGTAGCCTCAAGTCGAAGATATACCATTAGGAGTTAGCTCTTTGCTTTCCTTCGATTTTTTATGTGCTGCAGGCAACTTTCAGTGGCGACGCAGCCGAAAATTATAAATCTAAGATTTGACGTGAAGACGCGCATGTGTGTGTGAGTGCTGCCAAGACATGGATTTATAGACGAAGACATAAATACAAGTGGCACTGCGGGCTTTAAGGTCGGAAGGGAGGAGAGCGGGCCATCGAATCGACTGGCCAAAGACAGTGGCAAAAACATTGAAAATGCACCACCGCCCACGGCAAAGGCGGAACACGCTCAAAGCCCATAAATATCCAGCCAGTTAGCCGAGTGTGTTGGTGGAGGAACTGCAACTGGGGGAGCGAAGGCAACGCAGTTTAGGTGAAAATAATCACCGCTTCACATGAAATCATTCTGGCAAAACCCGAATGCCAAAAGGAAATGCAAGCGGCGCCAAATGGGATTCTTGCAGGGATCCTGCAAATCATTTGGAAAACAAAAAAGCCCAAAGTTCGCCCCATATCCAGAGCAAGAAAATCAAAAATTGACAATTTTCTGGCGGGTTGGTAACAGCGTTTAAATGATTTTTAGCCTTGATTTGTGGCGTCGTGGGGAACACAAGAGGAACGACATTTTAATGTTAGCTATTCGAGCAGTTTAATGGGTCCGAAGATTGTCCAGCAAGAAATTTATGAGTTCGCAGTGGAAGTATAAAGAAATGTAAATTGTGATATCCCCTCCGACGAATGCACTGCATTTGAAATAAAAGTGGAGGGGCGCAGAGCGACTGTGCGCACAAAAGGTCATTCTGTAACGTTTTTAAGGAGGATGACAAATAATGGAAATACAAATTCAGCCCAGCTTCCGTTTCTTCTCGAAGCTAGCACTATCAACGAATATTAAATACTTTATTATGGTAAGTTGTAACTATTTATTTAGATCTAAATAATTTATTTTCTCATTTTATTACAGAATTGGAGGGATTCTGGGCCTTTTAATATACAAAGAAACAATTGATTTAATAAGCAGGTAATACTGAGCAAGTGAAAGATTCACAGGTCGCAAATTAAAAAAAGACATGTTTCATACCCCATGGAGATGAAGTAAAAAATCTTCATGGAAACGAACAAAGCTTGTAAGAGTTCTGATTTTCATTCTCCCGCCAATGTACTTTAGTATTTATTTATATGTAAATTTTTTTCGGTTTGGCAAAAAGGACAAACTCCAATGGGACCCAAGCCACAAAGGTTGCGGATGTTCGTCGCCGGACTTGGAAAAATATTTTCTAGTGTCACAAAAAAAAACCCCCGGCGATGTAGCAAGCACGCAACACCTTTGGTCCTGCCAAGCACACTAATACACGCAGAAAAGAACATTTAACAAAAGGGTAGGCGGATGTAATTTACAATTTGGTAGAAGAAATGAAAATCAAACATAAAAGCAAACAGAAAATGCAGGATCAGGATGTGTCTGGGCGCGACGTAAATGGACAAGATTTATTTTTAATTAAAGCAGACCCTGCGCATTATCTTTTTTGCACGACGGCGCCGCAGCTCCCAACAGTTTTATTGGCAGCAGCGTTTTTATGTTTCATCCGAATTGACGATAAATCAAATCAGTGGCCGACGCATTTCAGCATTTTGCACAATTCGAGCTCTTCTCCGGGGAAGCAAGCAGTTAATGCAAGGAGGCAAACGGCGCGAACGAAGGCAGTCCTCGTCACCCCTAAACCGAAACCGCATGCAGCGGTGATGAATGACGAAGACATGTGTGCATGGGTGTATGTGAGTATGAATACGTGGATCTGTGTCTGCGTGTATTGCAGCAAGGACACGCACACCGATTGGCTGCACGTCGACGTGCAATAATATCATGTGTCTTGGGGCACAGCTGAAATAAGTATATGAAGGAGTCCATTTTAAGTTCCCCGTAAATTCATCAAACTTTAGATATGTGACACACGGTATAAAAACAGTTGATCAATTTCAAGAAAGAGGGAATTCGGAACGGATCCCAACAGACGACTACATCATAAAACTGTCATAGAAGCAATCGAGAAATGAATAGAAAAATAACCATAAAATTGGCGTTGTTTAATTAATAATTCTGTAATATATAGTCTTTCAATTCTGATACAAAATTAGGACCTGAAGATTTCCGAGAACTTTTATACCTGTCAATAAAATCTTTATTTTACATTTTAGTTTAAATGTTGTTGTATACTATTTAATATAATCTTTGCCGTTTGGCCACAGCATGTTTATTGAAAATTGGCTTGTTTTGTACGGAATTAAATACACGTATATTGTTGTTAATGTATATGTATGTACATATACCCTTTGGACTTTATGATTGCCGGGTATTAAAAGTATAACAGAAAAAGAAAGCGGCATGGGTGAGGTAACAGAAGGAGTGTACCGAGGTGGATGCAGTACAGCCGCCTCATTGTTGTTCTCGTTATTTATGGCCCATTAAGGCAAGCGGCAATTGCACATGTGTTCTTCACACTGACAATTTTGCACCTCATGCCGTCCACCGCCAACCGCCCACCGACGGCCCAAGACCCTTCTCTTTTATGTGTGTCAGAGTCCTTTTTGTTCTTTGATTCGAGCAGCTTTCCCTTTTAATTGTTTTTCCCGGCACAAATGTATATAATTACATCTCTCAACGCCCAGCTGCATCGGGGGATTCGCCTCCTAAGAATGTGTGTTTTTGTAAGAGATTAGGGATGTACTTTTGTCCCATAACAATAAATATAATTCATCCGAAATCGTGTATCTTCGATAGAATTTATGACACTTCATCCGCATCCAGCACTCACTTCATTTCCATTTACGCACGCAAAAAACCATTATGTGTGCTCTTCCACATTCCGAGGAACATTTAATTGGCTTGGGCCAAAGGCTTCGATGGAGACATTAGAAAAATCTGTGCACAGGACGCATGCCGCGTCGTCGAATTTCTTGTTCTTGTTCTTGTTCTTGTTTTTCAAGTGCCAGGAGGTGGATATGCCTCGAAGGATAATGCTCAACTAACATGTGCCGGAGAACTTTACTAGATTTGACAGTAACGTTTGCAGTGGAGGAATAATTTAAAACAACTATAGGTACATAAAATGATTAAGAAACCAATAAAACATTAAGCTGTAGTAATGTAGTAATATAGTAATCGATATAAGCGTAATACTTGCACTGGATATATTTTCAAATATTTAAGACAAATTTACTTAAAAAATTAAAACCCCTTAATCTAGGAAAAAGATTCTGGAATCTTGAAAAACTAGCCAATAACCTTGCTTGACTTCTCAATTCGAGCATCATGTTGGATGTCATTGGATTTTGGTTGCCAGCTTTATTCGGGAAAACGAATACTGTTACTCATCCTGTCACAAAGGGTTTGCGGGAATTTACCCGTGAACGCAACATCATCCGCGTAGGCCACAACCCGACAGCCGCCCACCTCTATGCCCTTTAGCAGTTCGTTGACCGGCACATTCCTTAGTAGAGGGGAGAGGACTCCGCCCTGGGGAGTGCCTCTATTGACTTGTCTGGAGATGGATGACCCCGCCAGTGTTGCCTCCACCGTTCTGCTGCGCAAGATCCGGTCAATGAGACCCACTGTGTGTTGATCAACCCCCAATTTAGTCAATGCCGTTGTTATTGAGCCTGGAAGGATGTTGTTGAAAGCGTCCTTTATATCTAAGAAGGCGACGAGTGTGAACTCCTTTTCGTGGAGCGATTTTTCAACTAGAGAGGTGAGCGAATGGAGTGCTGTCTCTGTAGATCTGCCTATCCTATACGCATGTTGGTATCTGATAAGGATGATTGGGAAATAGTGATTCTTAGGTGAAGACTAAAGAGTCTCTCCAGCGCCTTCAGTAGAAACGATGAGGGCGGGCTGCTCTGAGACGCGCAGGCAGGGAAGTGGGTATCCACGAGAACCCCGAGGGTTTCCTCGCTGGAGGTCGTCCAGCTGTTGTCAGGGCGCTTGACGAAGCTCATGTTAGGGGGCGTCGTCGAGATGACCTTCCTCAGCCTAGACGCCTCTGAGTAATCCTGGATTCCTGAGCAAAAGTCGGCCCAGGCCCTTCTCTTGGCCTTTCTTAATTCCCTATTATATAAGGACAAGTTTGTTTTATATAGGCGCCACGATGCGTCCGTGTTGGCGCTCCGGGCTAGATTGAAAGACTGCCTCGCGGTTTTCTTGAGGCAGCCTTATTCTTTACACCACCACGGTGGTTTCTCCCCCGCCTTCCCCCCTTTCCTACTACGGGGGCAGGAGCTGTCCATAGCCGTGCTACAAGCATCGGTAAAGGTTTTAACTAGATGCTCCAGCCTCTCTGGACAGTAGTCCGAGTTGGTTGGGGCTGGAGGGGGTTTAAGAATCTTGATCAGCTGGGATCTATATTTCGCCCAGTCAGTCCTCCGGGGGTTCCGGAAAGTGACCGGGTCGAACCTATCGAAGCCTAGCGTGAATTGGATGTATCTGTGGTCAGAAAAAGAGTGCTTCTCCAGCACACTCCACGACTTTAGTGCATCCCTGAGGGATTCTGAAAGAAGGGTGATATCTAGTACCGATTTTTGGTGATGAAGGTGGATTCGTTACCCAAATTTCCCACCAGTAGGTTAGATGAAAGGATAAAATCAAAAAGAGACTCACCCCTGTCATTAGTATCAGTGCTTCCCCACTAATGGTGGTGCGCGTTTGCGTCGCACCCGATAATTAGGCCCAGACCCAGTCTTCTGCTGTCCTCAGTGACTTGCATCAGGGTTTCGGGGGTGGGGTCCTGGTCGTGTCCCAGGTAGGCTGAGCAGATCCGGAGGGATCCGCTTGGTCCCTGTAAACATGCGGTTACAAAGTTTTCATTACTGAAATTGGGTAGCAAGAAAAGAGTTAGTTCTTTCCTAGCGAGTATGCAGGCTCGCGATTTACCTGGTGTTAGGACTGCGTACAGCCTATAGTTGGCTGCATTCAGCCCTAGGATTCTGTCGCCACAGATCCAGGGCTCCTGAATGAGGACTGCGTCGATACCACCTTCCGCCAGGTGGACTAATAGGGCAGCGGAAGCTGCTTTACTGTGGTGGAGGTTTATTTGCAAAACCGTCAGAGACATTCTGCGTAATAACCTCCACCACAGTGATATCGACGTCCGAGGTCGGCTCATCCAGCCCATCCTCCTCCTCGGACATCCCGACTTCCCGAAGGCCCCTCGCCAGTTCGCTTTCCTCGGAGACGTAGCACTCCAGAATGTCCTCCTCGTCGGATAGTCCTGGCGCCTCCTCGATCCGAGGACCCTCCAAGTCAAGGTCCTCCTCTTTTAGGCCCGGCTTGGCGTCGGCCTTATAAACCCCCCCCGTTATTCCTCAGCGCCTCGACTGTCCCCTCGTTTAGAGTCAGGATAACTTGGCACCTCGGACCTGGGTACACTTCACCCAATCCTGCGATCGCCCGCTTATAAAAAGTGACGGAGTCCGTGTCTTCACACCACCTTGGTGCCAACCGGCATCCTCACATCGGGGCAGTGCACCACCCGACTCCAACAGCTCCTCCACGAACCTGTTGTGCAGCTCACCAACGATCCAGCGCCACTGGTCCCTCGGGATGTGTCCGTCACTGGAGCCCTCGTCCACCACTCCAATCAGGATCTTACCTTTGGTCACCTCGGCGAAGGATCGCTGGGGCTGCACCCTGGAACGCTTCGGCTGCGGTGATTGCACTTCAGAAGAGCGCTGACGCTTTGCAACATTTTTGCCGCGTCTTTTTCCTCTGCTGCTGCTGGGCCTGGCTTCCTGGATTGGGGTTACCTTTGGAGCAACCTGCGGTCACGTCGAGGGACATGCCCCCGATCACGCCGCTCGGTGGACCCATCGGTTCGCCCTTTCCGTTAGCTCCGGCACCCGATGAAGGCGCTCTGTTGAGCTCTCCTCCACCTTGTTTTGCGCTCGACCGCTAAGCGTCTTCGAGCTCGAATTTAAGAGGGGGACGTCCCCAGCCGCCCTTAAGGTTTGGCTGCCACCTATGTTTTTGTTGTTATTTTTAGAATTGTTCATTTTTGTTCCCACGAGTATGCTGGGATGGGGATGGTCCGCCACGGCAGAGCCCGCATACCGTGGTAAGCCTAGTTTAAACTGATGGGTCGGCCGGTCCACCAGAGTTCGCATACTACAGTCCAAGCACCCCCCGGACACGCATCCCTCGGCATATGGTGTTCCACCTTGGATTGGGGTAATTTTTTTGGGCAGGAGTATTCTTTTCCCCGCCCGACTACCATTCGTCAGCATCCACAGCAGAGACATGACCTACTGGGACATGCTTCCAGCCGCCCTCACGGGGAGAGTATAGTCGCACTTCCAGCGGTTCGGACAGTTACGGCAGGTGATTTCTCACCCGTTGTTCCCCCTGTACGCCCGCTGGCTGACGGCCAGATGTGGTTAAAAAGGTGGAACATTTTTATTAACGCTGAAAAATCAACACACGTTACGTTCACGCTAAGACCAGGCATCTCCCCGTCGGTATTCATTAACGGAGTAGTCATCCCTTAGTAGCCTGTAGCACTCGACGCAAACTAATATGGACGAAACATATTTTTCGTGTAAAGTCAAGCTTTTGCAGCATAAAAATAGACAATTGGCTTGGTTACTAGAAAGGAGAAGAAAATTTTCGACTAACAACAAGCTCCTTATTTTTAAAGCCATAATCAAGCCAGCTTGAACTTATGGCATCAAAAAGAATTGAGAGAGCGGAGAACAAAATGCGTCATACTACGTACGCAACACCACCATAAGCGAGACCTTAATATGCTGACGATACTAGAACAAATAGCTAGCAAGAAACACTAAGACAAAATTCAGACTCACGAAAATCCACTAGCCAACAATATTTTCGATAACAGCAATCAACATAGAAGACTTCACATATTACACCCACAGAACATTTTACTTCTTCTGCCGAAGTCAGCTTCCTTTCTTGTTATATGGTTATATTTTGGAGCTTTCAGAAAATGTATCCTATGCTAGTACTGCGCTTAATTGTAAAATTTTGGTTCCCGCTCGTTGGGTTGGATGCAAAAAGATCCGCGTGCGCAAGAGTGACGTCCCTAAAAAGATATTTAGTATGCCACGTAGATGGTCACTCTATTTCTTGATTTTGCAAATGAGCAACGTTTTTACCTGCCACCTGCCGTAAATTAAGAAACAAGGGCTTTCTTTGCAGCGTATAGGGACTGTCGCGATAGATCAATGTTTTCCTATTGTGCATTTGTGCAGTTAGAAATAAGTGAAACGTGACAAAAGTGAAAAAACTGAAAAGTGCAAATTGTAGGTAATAACATAAAATGCTGCGCATATCGCGGTTGTCTCAAGAACAGCGGCGCCAGCGGTTCCCTATACATATTAATGTTTCGGAAATAAAAGCCCGAAATGCAGAGCACAATGCCTCCGTCCGTTTAGAAGATTCGCAGACAGCACAGGAAGTTCGCGCGCGAAATACACTAGTGAGAGAGTTCGAGCCCTCGAACGTTTAAATGATGCAGATGCTCATTTCCGGACAAGACAAAATTCCGGCGAGCGACGACAGCAGTTTCAAAATACTGCAGACCACGCAACTTGGAGAACGCTCGAAGAAAATCGGGTGCCAGAGCGTGAGCGGGATGCTGCAGCGCGTGCACTCGTCAGATTGAACCCAGAGGAACGAAGACGAGCAGTTGCAAAATACTGCAGACCACGCAACCTGGAGATCAATCGAAAAAAATCGCAAGGCTGAATAATCAAGGCAGTCTCAGCGAAATCTTGTTTCCAGAGCCGAACTTTCAACAGACGAAAGAGGGGATCAACGGGAACGCCAACGCCAGAGAAATAGAGCCTCTGCGAGGGAGCAATATTTGAAACATTAAAGATGGCCAACGGAACGCTGTGTTTGCTGTGGAGGCACAACATGGTTTCCATTCCAAGTTGTTTGAACAAAAGTGCAATAGCTTCTTAATTTCCCAATTTTAATGCGGACAACGCATCTTATTTAAGTAGGAAATTTCCGATTCAGGTTTGCAGCACATCTCGCCAGAGGGTTTCAATAGGTAAATTACCATCCCTTTGCCTCTTTAACGGCTTTGATCTCCCAGATATCCCTGAGTGCCTTACAAATTTAACATGCCTTGAGGAGCGACTAATATCTCCAAGGATACCTTATATGCGAATTTTTTTGCCTCGGCTATGAAAGGCAATGTGCAATTAGAGGTGCAGTATTAAATGTTCCCAGTTCGATACTTGATACCGTAAATGCGCCACCCGTTCTTTTGATTCGACTCATGTCATACAGGTTCACCTCAAAAGAAAGTTAGAGTATTCCCACAATTTCATGACGGAAACTATTCGACCTTCTCGGGTCCTTGAGCTGTCCGTTGTTTAGCTGTCAAAACAACAACTGACGAGCACCCAATTAAACCGAACAGAAGATTTAAGTCCAGGTGGTTATGAAACCCTTTTAGAAAATAATGACGCTGAACTTCTGTGTTTAGCTTTGGCCCCTGGAGAAGGCCGTCTTCCAAGGAATTTAACCCTTGACGTAGATGCAGAGGAACTTTCATTCCCAACAAATTCTTGCGGTGCAGCTAAAACCAATGCAAAACAAGTAAGAAAGCTACAGTCGTTCGTGAACGACTGTTATATACCCTGTACCAAAATATATCGCCGCTCGACGACTCTCAATGGAGTTTTGGCACGAGCCTGAGAGAGCGAGTCAAAACAAAACAAATAAAATTGAGTTGATCGGTATTTTTGCTTATAGAGCATGGGCGTCGCCAAGGGGGACAGAGAAGGGAAGTTGCGCCTTTGCTCATTGT
>VNJU01005254.1:0-23404 GCA_008042675.1 Drosophila seguyi | reverse complement strand
CCTTGCCGCCCAAGCAATGCAATTCAATCCGCCGGCCTGCCCACAATAGTTAACAGCATTGTTACACTTTTAAACGGTATTTTTAGGCCAGGTATTTGGGCATTTCTGGGCTATACAGTCACAATGTAAGGTAGCATTTTATATTTATTTTTACAATCCACTTGCAAAGTAAAGAGCATGGGAAATTCTTTCTTCAAAAATACATTTTCTTGCATTTAAAACTAAAGTTTTTATTCTTAATTTAAATACCCAAGGTATTTCCCAGTCGTTAACAGTCTGCCTTCTCGTTAAGTTTGAATATGCGGCAAAAGGTAAAAGCGAAGCGGTGCACAAAAAAAAAACGAAAACAAAAACCAAAAAACAGAACCCCAAATGCACTATATGTACAAAGGTATACGGGAGCCACCAGGCACCGCCGATGGACGCCTCCTGGTCGGGACCATTGCGGTTCATTAGCGGCTCCAAATGCGATTTGCTCTCGATGCAGAGTCGCCCCCGTGGAGGAGGGAGTTGACTCGAACTAGAACACATGAGCACGTAATTTAGTAGCCGCTTTAGCGCTTTTGTGTGAAAATCACAACGGCAGCGGGGCAAACATGGCCCAAAAACTCCACTCACACACAGCTGAGATGGCAAAAATTGAATTATTTTAGAAATAATATAAAAGAAAATGTTTTATAATATTTAAAGAGTTTTGAAATCGATTTAATTCATATGGCAAAAAATGTATAATTTTAAGTAATGATTAATTTCATTATAAAGCACTAAATTATTTTAGAAAAGCAAGAAAAAGTCGTTTTAAAAATTGTATTTAATTTCTTATTTTTATTAAACTTCTTTGTTTAAATTAATATATAATTTTTTTAACATTTAAAATATTTTCCATCGATTTCTATGACTGAAAAACTATAATATAGCTTAACCAAGTTGGCATCGCTGACCCCCTTCTCACCGCACGACCTCTGCACCCCCCCGCTCCCGCATTGTTTATGGCCATGTGCCACATCGGGATCACATTCGGGCCACTTTTGTGTGTGGGTCCGGTTTGTGCCGTTAATTCCTTTTTATAAATAGCCAGCGATACAATGGCCGAAACACCCGCCTCCCCCAGCCATCAGTCGCAGCGAAAACTAATTTTATTTGCCATTTTTGCTAGTTGTTGCGAGGTTAGTCCAGGGCCAAAACTAATCAGTTCTTTTTTCTCTTGGCCAACATGCAAAGCCTGGACTTGGATTAAGACCGACCTTTTTGGTTGTCTTTGGAGCTTGGAAGGATGGCAGAGGCCAAGTTCAGACAGTTTCATATATAAATTACTTTATGGAGGATGGCAACAAAGAAGAAGACCCTCCGGAAGAAGGACTAAAACAAGATAAATGTTTATATTTAATGAAATTCGGAATTTACCCAATTAATAAGAAACTTAATCATATATAATTCATCTAAATTAATTTTAAAAATAAATGAAACAAACAGAATACAAATTAGTCCAATATTTGATTTTACTTTATAAATTCGAAAAGTAACAGAAATGTATAATCAATAAGTTATCGATAATATACTAAAGAATTAAATCAAATCTGGTCACACTAATATATATGCCAACACAAGGGAAGCCTTAAAACCGTTTCTAAATTAAATTAAAAATTATAAAATTATACATTAAATCTTAATATGTATAAAAAATAAAAATGTTTATTAGATAGAATTTAGGCTTGCTTCTTCTGAGTTTAATCACATTTTTTATTATTTGCTAGAAAATTTAATTTTTATATTCCCAAATTAATCCGTTATTTTATTTAAAAAAAAAAATAAATCGCTGACGTTCGACCAGTGGCGATTATTAAACCTAAAAGACAACCACTCATGTGATAGGAAATTTCTATTAAATCAAACCAATCAGACCACTTAAAGTGATCGCTGATAACTCTGGAAAACCAAAATAAAACCATCTGCTCTTCGTTCTCAAAAAAATTGATTAATGACAATCATATAATAACGTAAAAATACAAAAACACACGAACGTTCCGATTTAATCAGGAATTGCTGATATTTTTTGTAGGAGTGAGTTTAGTGACGCTGGGCCAACTTGGGCAGAGCCTTCAGACCAGCAATGTGCATCCTGGGAGTATTATCAGCATCGGAGGCAACCGAGATGTCAGGGATCAGATCAGCATCGGCCTGAACCTGGGGCTCCACAGGCTCAGCTCCGGAAACCTGAGCCAACTTGGGCAGGGCCTTCAGACCAGCAATGTGCATCTTGGGAGTATTATCAGCATCGGAGGCAACCGAGATGTCAGGGATCAGATCGGCATCGGCCTGAACCTGGGGCTCTACAGGCTCAGCTCCGGAAACCTTGGACAATTTGGGCAGAGCCTTCAGACCAGCAATGTGCATCCTGGGAGTATTATCAGCATCGGAGGCCACCGAGATGTCAGGGATCAGATCGGCATCGACCTGAACTTGGGGCTCAACAGGCTCAGCTCCGGAAACCTCGGCAGCATCGGAGGCCACCGACATGTCAGGGATCAGATCGGCATCAGCGCTGGCAACACCTCCGGCGAACTTGGCCAGCAGGGGCTTCTTCAGGTCAAAGAAGCCACGCTTGGGGGTCTCATCAGCATCGGTGGCCACAGAGATGTCTGGGATCAGGCCAGCATCAGCCTGAACGGACATATCGGGAACCTCGGCAAACTTGGGTGCGACGGCCTTGGCGATGGGAGCAACCATGAACCAGGCAGCGCGCCTGACGGGAGTGTCATCGGCATCGGTGGCCACCGACATATCGGGCAGCACACCGGCATCAGCCTGGACGGACATATCGGGAACGTTGATGGCATCGGCCAGGGTGGACATGTCCGGAATCATGTGCTGGAGCAAGGCCTGCATCTTGTGGCCAATGGCTGAAAGTTAATTCAAATAAAATATTTAATTGCTTTGTTAGTTAATTAATTATTAATTCGTTTATATAAAGATAGGTTTTTACTTAGGTTATTTTGTTAGCATACATAATTTATTTATATTGATTTTAAAAGGTATTTGCAATTTAAGCTTATATAAATTATTTAAAATTCCCATTTTTGTAAATTAATAAAAAATTAATATTTTTTTTTATTTTCAGAAATAATCACCACTTTGATGAATCACTTTCTTTTTGGCTATTTCCTTTGTTAGCTCCATAATCTTTTTGCTTTGAATTTCACTTGGTCATTGTTTTGGCCTTTCATTTATTTGTTTTTAATTTCATAAAATACGTCTTCTTACCTATCATTTGGGGCAAATGCTGATGGGCGGCCTGGATCTCGTAGGTCACATGGTGCCTGGCTTGGGGCACGTACCCTCTGCTGGCATAGTGCCTGGCATGGGGCACATCCCCTCCGCTGACCAGTGGAAGGATGAGCAGGGCGCAAATGGCAAAGTATTTCATGTTGATTGTCTCGAATTCGACTGAACCACGCAGCCACTTGAGGTGAGGTTTTATAGTGGCCTTATCGGGGCACTGACTCCCTTATTTATGGGCCCCGATCGGGGCAGACCTCTCCAGATTAGATTGCCGGGCCCGAAGCGTGCGAAACGAGTAGATTGGTAAGAGGATGCCTTGTAAATCTTTGCCGGTGGTTCACCCAAAAAACGGGAAGTAATGGAGGCAATATCTTGACTGATCCAGAGGGTAAGTGGATTACGGATGTAATCTTAAACTTGATTTGCATATTTTTTAGAAAAGAAAATATTTATCTAGGAAAATACTTTTCCTAATTAATTTTAATGTTTTCAAATAAAATTTTCAAATGAAATACATTTTATATAATTTTATTTTATTATTATTTTAATAAATGTTAGCTGATAAGAAACCTATGACAATAGCTTTTAGTTATTCTATTTGTAGTTACCTATCTATGTTATTGTTGCCACCTTATCTGCTGGCTATCGGTGACGTGGTGGCAAGAGGTAAATCCACGTACATGGCTTGTATCCATGATTCATTTGCAAAATTGCATCAGCGCATGATAATAGTTAATAATCCATTTTTTAATAAGCAAAAAAAAACCATCAACAGTTTAATCTTTATTTGTATAACGTTTATTATTTATGTTTGAGAAAAGGAAAAATAAAACTGTAATACATAATCGAATTCTCAGTACATCAATGGTTAACATCTATAAATATTGGTATTATTTTTTAAAGTATGTTTCTTTCGTCCATTTGGGTAACACAAAATGTTTTTGTAAGTTTGAAAATGTTATCTTTAAGTTGTGAAAAATTAGGCTTAGCTTTCGCAGCAAACAATGTGGTCGTGAACATAATTAAGAACTTAAAAATTATGAATCTTAGACTAAAGTTAAAGAGTGTAACTAGTAATTCTTTGTCTGGGTTTAGTTCTCATCTAGATTCGTCGTTCATATTTTATTTTTTTTTAAGTTTTACTTTGTTTTTGGGTGGCATCTACATGCCCAGTATATCGTCATGGTCGTCCATGTGATCCACCGGCTCTCGCTTGAGACTGGCCAGCGAAAAGTCATCCGCTGCAATGGTGGCTGCCGTCATGGAGGAGTACTTTGGGTTGGTTTTCTGGGCCTGAGGCTGCGGTTGTGGTTGTTGGGGTTTATTAACTGGCTGTTCGGCCAGGAGCTGGCTCTTGGCATTCGCCGTCACCAAGCTGCGCTTGAGCGCCATTGCCTGATTAGTTCCTTCGCCGGCTGACGGGGTCGCCGTGGTTGCCGACGACACCGGGGAGGCGGCTGTCGTGGGTTTGGGCTGCACAAAGTCCGTAAAGACTGAACCCTGGACGTTGGAAATCTGCGGTGTTTTCTGGGGCGTCAAAACGACTGCGCCGGTGGGCGAGACTTGCTGCTTCTGGTTGACAGGAGTGGCTCCAATGGATTTCCTTACCAGCAAGCTATTGCCCTGCGGCGGAACAATCTGTTGGACCCCAGCAACGCCGGAATAGCGAGGACGCTGAGTGGGTAGCACCATCGGCTGGGCAGGTGCCATTAGGCGACGTTTCAGTGCACTCGCCTCCATGGGCGTCAGGTTGGAATTCAGGGGGCTGGTATAGCCGAGCCCCGGGGTGATGGGTAAGATGGTCTGAGTGGTGGAAAACCGGCGGGCCATGGCGCGCGCCTTCAGCGACGGTCCAGGCCTAACCGCTGTCACGCTGCTCGACGATCCAAAGAGGCTGTTCATCGACGATCCCTGCGGTCGCACCGCGGCCACAACAGTGGCTTGCTTGGGACTGGGACTATTAATCGAGCTCACCCCGCTCGGCTCACTGTCCACGCTGTCCTTGCGCAGATCCTCCAGCGAGCCAGTAATCCCATTCGGTTTGCCATTCGTCGCCTTCAGAAAGCGGTACATCTTTTTCTCGCCACCCGGAGCAGCTGCGTTCTTGGCTAAGGTCTCCGCAACGGGACCCCCCGGCTTGTAGACCCTCTGGATCAAATGAGCTGGAATGCTCAGTTTTTGGCCTGCTCGCTGACTGTCGGTGCCGGCCACTACAGTATAAGAACCTGCCTCCTTCGGCTGCTGCTGAGTTGCCGGCACAGCCTGGTGCTGCACTTGTCCTCGTGCGGACACCTTGGCCGCACTCACCATGCTCACGAGCTCCCTAATTAGACGAAGTTCAGGAGTCGTCACGTGCTCAACGCCGGACGGTGTGTTTATATTGAAGTGCTGCAGGTCGCCGGCCTCTGGGAAATCGGTGGCATCATCGAAGGTCTCCATTAGGGCCTGGAAGACCTTCTTTTTGAAATGCATCTTCTGGCGAGCGTTCATCTCTTTCATCTGTGGCCGTATCATCTCCAGGAAGTGCTCATCGGAGAAGATGTCGGGGCTATCAGTTTGAGTTGTCCGTTCGCATCGCTTCAGCAGACTGGGATTGAGTGGCGCCGAAATGGTCGAAATTGGGGCGACGCTGGTGGTCACAACCGGGGGGTTACTCTTGCTAATGGTTTTGGCAGTACTTCCGGCGGGGCTACTGCTCGGGACGGGAGTATAACTCATTACAGTAACGTTCTCCAGCGGCTTCAGAGTGGTGGCGGTAACCCTTTTGGGTATACTTGCTGTTGTGTTAGTGGCGGGAGTACTGCCCTTATTGACAACGTTTGTGGTAGTATTTCCGGCGGAGCTGCTGGGCTTGGTGATGGGCAAAACTTTGGGAGTGTTTGGGGACTGCTGTCTGACTTGTGGACTCTCAAATCGCTGTATTATGTCAACTTTCTTGGCCGGCCTGCCTCTTTTTGGCGGCGTTATCAGCGTTCTTGGAGGACTGCCAGAAGTAGTCACGCGTCTCTGTACCTGTTGCCTTTGCGACTGGGCTTGTGTCAGACTTTGCCTGGGGCCAGCTGAAGATGGCGCCGGTCGAGGGAAGAGGTCATTTTTGAGATTGACTGCTTTTTTTATCTGAAATGTCTTACTGGCCCCCACTGGTCTTGGCACTGGTGTCATCTTAACGGGCGATGTGGAGCTCCTCATACTCTGTCCTGCAGCCAGGGTCATGGAATCAGTGCGCTGGCGCTGGCGCGTCACCCTCTGCCCTTGCGAGGCCTTTCTAATGGGAGCAGCCTTGATCCGACGAAGTCGACGACTGGGCGACTGCGCGCTTTCCCTTCTGCGTATGATATTTGAAGCGGTTGCGGTTATAGACTCCATAGCGATCTCGTCGTCCAGTGGATCGTCCTGGTTGGAATCGGTCTCAGCCTCAGGAGCTTCGCTACCCGAATGCGTAGCGTTCTTTTTGCCAATTATCAGCAAGTGGGGTTCCTTGTTCTGCTTGATGAAAAACTCGGACTGGCTAGCCGCTGAATCTTTGCTATTTACCGACGTTTCTGGTTCCTTGTCCTGCATTAAATGTTCTTCGAATTCAAAGTCCTCCAGCTGCTCTAGATGCTCCTCTTCTATGGGCTCGTCACCTTCCTGGTCGGACTGCATGTAACTATCCCCTTCGAGACCTCTCTCTGGTTCTTGTCGCTCAGGTAGCTCTTTTTCTACGGCCTTCTCCTGAGTAACTTTTTTCTGGCTCGGGTTTTCCTTAGCTTTGCTTGAAGGATCCTCCTCTCCGAGAACTTGACCCGCCGACGATTCGTCGTTTACTGTCTTATCGTCAAGTGCGTCATCTCCTTTTACGGATGCGCTGGTGTTGTCCCTGCTTTCGCTGTCCCTGTTGCTATGCCTATCCCTTTCTGATCCGCTGCGCTCCTCGTCTTGGGTTGGTTCGGCCAAGTTCAGGTGGCGGTCCAGAAAGCGGAATTCGTCGTGCAACGGATAAGGCAAGCGTCGCTGCCCGTGTCTTCGCCGGTTGGCGTCTGCGTTAGACCAGCGTGTGTAATCGTTTCGCAGCTGACGCCAACGCCGCTTGCACTTCTCGACTGCAACGAAACGGAAGAGGGAGACAGTTAGTGGGGTCAGGTAACAAATTAATTTAAATCCTACAGCATCAGGTAGCGCACTCAAAGTACGGCAGATGTAATTTTCCCTGCCCCTGATTGGGCTGGAAAAGCTAGAAAAAATCCCAGGCAATAATATAATAAATCATCCAAAATCCCGAACCCTGATCTTATTTCTGACCTGTAAGAGACATCCTTCGACAATCAGGAGTGATTTCAATAAGCTACCAGCAACAATGTCGATATATTTTTCTTATAATTCCAAATTTAGTAAACTGCAAACTTTCTTTTGTTATTGACCATAAGATATTTCCATCTACAATCTGAATTTATCTTTGTGTCCTTCAAAACAGCAAGTCTAAAGACAAGCATCTAGTCAAACTAATTTTTAATAGTTTTAACATAAAGATTTACAAGATAGGACAGGAAAAAATTTTAAATTATTTAATGTTGATAAAAAAAATGTTCAGCCTCTACGTTTTTAATAAATTGCATAAAATAATGTTAATTAGCGGAATACAATTTTCAAACAGAATGGAACATAATTTAAAACGTATTTGTATTATTATGTAAAAACTAAATAACATAAATTATGACTTCAAGCCAATTTATTTAAAATTACTGCTTTAAAAACTCCTAGATTATGTAGTAGGTTGCAAAAAAGTTCTTGTATTTTCTTTTGTTTGTTTTAACGAAATATCTTTAACTTGTCTACTTATTTTTGTTTGCTTTTAAAAAGCCCTAAATAATTAATAAAAGGATTTCGTGTGTTATGTTCGTTTATAATGAAATATACTTTTTGTTAAATTCAACATGTGATTTAAATACACAAATTGTATTATGTATATAAGACACTTGTCCTGGCCTCTGCCCACATTATGCGAGTCGGATCACATCTTTAAAAAAAAAAAACTCCTTAACAGGGCAGTGGTAAGAGTATGGCCTACAATAACAGCTATTTGCTATACGTGCGAGAAATAAATAAATAAAAATGTTTAAAATAATATTAAAAAAAAATTATAATTAACATCGATACTGAGCAATCAAGCCTAGGAGCAAATTTGTTTCGAAGAAATTAATAAAGTAAGTAATAAATTACATTTAAATAAATATTCAACAGCTATTATAATAATATAATGGAATTAATGAAGTAAATATTAATATTTAAAAATGCTAATAGTAACGACAAACAAAAAGCGTATGCAATAAACATGAAAAATATGGATTAAAAGTTTATGATAAAAACATCTCAAAACATTAATATGTCAATTTGCTTTAAGAATGAAAATAGGCATTTTAATAATTACTAAAATATTTTCTAGGCAATCGATAAAACGACGTTGAAAAAATCGGCTGAGCAAAAAATACCAAGCTATAGATGTATTTGCACACACATATACAAACATATATGTACATATATGAACGTTTTATATTATATGAAATTATATTTATATAAAAAAGGGACAGATATATTTTCAAACAATATTCTAAAATCAATCAAAATTAATAAAGGACAGTGCGTATGCAACTGAAGTAACTACAAATTTACCTTATGGTTTACAATTACATGGATGTTTCTATTTAGTTCTTACATTAAAGAGCTGGGAAGTATTTTAATCACAAACGAATGCTAACTTAACACTGTCACTATTCGCTAAAATATATTTACCGCACGTATTTCCTTATAACTTAAATAAAAAAAAGACAGTTAAAAACATTTGGAAGCACTGAAAAACGTCGACTTCGTCGGATGACGGAAATGCGTAAAAATAAATATTCCAGCAACCAACATTGACAAGAATGTCAGAGTTGCACGCTGCTAAAAAAATATCGATAAGACAATACAAGGAGAAATGTGCTTCCGGTTTTATTATTACCGAGTTATGACTTCTGTTTTTTTGTTTTTGATTTAATTTTCGGTTTTAATTTTTTATTCTTACTATTTATTATTTAAATAAATACTGTATATTTATAGAAAATCTATATTTCTATTGAAAATACTTGAGCTGTCAAATCTTTGCTAGCCGTATCGATAAAAATAAATACAAATAATAAACAAAAATGTAGATGATATCGATGTGTTATCGAGTTCAACTATCAGCACTAGCCATAAAAAGTGTGTTTAGCGTTTGTAGGGTCAATTGGTCACTGAATATTATCTCTATTCTATTAATTTTTCCTTGTTTTTTTTTTACCCGAGAGAGTAATCTCAAACATAGCTAATACTACATTTTTCCGAAAAGTTAATATCACTTATCCGTTTTTTATTATTTATTAAAATAAAAACAAAAGTCAAATGCCCTAATCGGCTTATGACTACAAAAAGCTGAAACAGCTGTTGCGTAGAAGCTGCAATTTCTACATAATTAGTCATTTCTCGACCCTAAAGTTACTGTAAATATCGGCTAAATGACTAAAAACCCAGTGGGGCTACATAGTTTGTATAAATAAGTTTTTTGGGTTGCAAAATTAAAAGTTTTATATTTGAATGAACAAGCACAAAAAAATACCCAGCGACTTATTAAAATATTTAAAATATACAGCACAAAAATTAATTAAAAGCAAAAAAGAAAGCTAACTGCAGGCAGCTTTTATACACTTGCAATTTACAATACGAACGTGGGATTAGGCCAAAAAAGCATTAATTTCATTCCAGAGAGCTTTTCTATGATTTTTATTAGATTAAAAAATCTGGTCATTGAGTCAAATATTTTTAAAATTTTTGTTTTATAAAAAATGAAAAAAACTAATTTTTAACGGACACGGCTAAATCGTATTGTGTGTTAATTGTGATAAAAATATATGTATGGGGTTTATAGGGTATGAAATTACTTTTTCCCTGAGTTGCAAGATTCGCAGGCTACATTCTATGTTTTTTTTTTACCGAAATTTATGAGACCCAAATTCATACAATTTTAATTACTTTAAAAATTTAAATTACTTTCAAAAAATCGAAAAATCTTTTATTTTCGTCGTTAATATTAAACTTTAATACCCCGAAAATATATGTAGAGGTTTATTGTGAAGAACATAATGTTAATATATTCGATGTAATTTGATTATGTTTGATTATATTTGGTGCAAATAATGTTTAGCTAATATTTTGCTTTGTGTTACTTATAAAATATAATTTCCTTACCTCGATTCTTTAGCTCGATTAAAGCTTATTAAGTATTTAATTATTTTTACACATCTAATATTATATTTTTATCTGGACATCATTTTAATTTTTTGTTTTATAAATAATAAGCCAAACTACAAAAATATTTATTAATATCTGTTATAAGCCAAACTAAAATAATATTTATTAAAATATGTAATAAGCCAAACTACAACAATATTTATTAATATAATAAGTTTGCTTTAATATGTAATGTATTTGATTAATAACTTTAAAGAACACCACGATATGGCCGCTTTGCATTTGTGCGTATTAAGCCAAAGGGCAGCCTCATTCAACAGGAGTCTCGCTATTTTCGAATTAATCGATGGCAGCTGCTTTTGTTTGCCATCACCGACACTCTTGCAGCACAGGGAGCTGCCAACTCGGGCGCTGACTCGGTAGGAGAAAGCCGATAACGGCCGATAAGTGTGCGCGCTTTGCCGCTGCCCAACACTGCCCCATTGGTACGTCCCCCATCCCGCTTACTCACCCGACCCACCGACCTCCGAGGCCACCATGTCCCAGGAGTTCTCGCTGGGCAAGCGCTTCCTATAGTTTTCCTCGCCGCGATCGTACAGCACCGGATGCTTCACCACCGCCCGCAGCAGCATCACATTTTCCTTAGTCGCAGCGCTCATCACTGCTCACCGTCCTTGCGTTTCTATCGACACAATTTGGCTACAATCGGGCTGCAATCACAAGCACAAACGCAACGTTAAAACGCAACAACACGCGCGCAGCAGCCGAAACAAAACGCCGAATGGCAAACACACGCAAACAAGAGAGAGCGAGGGAGTGAAAGAGCGCACGGTTTACAGGCCAGACGACGAGTTGAGTCGAGGGCTGCAAAATACCAGGGAACGGCTCGATAATTTCAGTTTAACGGAACGGGCATATTTTATAATAAGTAAAAATCAGCTTGTTGGTTTTGTAAAATATATTGAATTTAACAAAAATAAATTTTACAAAATTATATTGCTCTTTAAAATTTTTAGAGATAGTTATACTTATTTATTAATATATTTTATAAAATGTTTAATTTGTTTGTGATAAATATTATTTTTTAGATATGCGCAAGTTTTTTTAAACGCACGTAGATACGCATTTTAAACTTCATTAATCTATTTTTTTTTTTTTATTACATAAGCTAATTATTTATTTTTAATTTTAGGGCTGGAAAACGTTAGTGCTTTCCTCACTGATCGAATCAGCTTGCCAGCTCCTTATAAACACTTGCTGACAACACTTTAGGTCTGGCAGCGCTGTCGCTCTCTTTGAACACAGTTTATGTTTGTGTACGTGCCAGTGGCGTGGTATGAACTCTCGCTCTCTTTGGGGGTTGCTTGCCGTTCAAAAACACAACCCCGTGGTTATACCAAGTCAACTCGCTGCGCCTCTGTACTTGCTTGAGTTTTGCGACTTTAATTTGCCGGCAGAGTGTTTCGTTTTAAAGTTTCGTGGTTTAAATGTTTAAATTCAAGTTCAATCAAGTTATCTATTGGTTAACCTGCTGTCAATTCTGTCGCATTGCTAAAGCGATATTGTAGCGACATTACAACATTGCAGAGCAAATAAAGTGCAAATTGGAAATAGTCAACTGCAACCGCAACGACACGAAAATTAATAACTTGCGCCTATACATTACTTGTGCAGAAACAGTGCCACATATTTAATATAACTATTATTAACTGAATTCAGGTGAATATAGGCGCTTTGAGACTGCGTTAGCCGCGAAATAACTGTTGTTGCGGCATTGCCCCAAGACGCGCAAGACAGCTGTTGACGTCACAGGCGACATGTGTTTCGAAGACGTTTTGGACGTCTTGCACACTATCACAACTCAGAAATAAAAAACAAGTCATATTATACATATAAATAATAACTTAAAATTCTTATTTTTTTTAGTTTATCCGTTCCATCGATAAAATGAATACTCGCAAAAAGAATATCCAAGTTACCCAATCGGATACGTTCGCCGTTAACGCAAAAATCTGCGGATTGGTTTCTCAATATCCGTGCCTATATGATCGTTCAGATGCCGATTATTTGAAAAATGGAAAAAATGTGTGGAAAGAAATTGGAGACCAGATGAATATGCAGCGTAAGTTCGGACTAAAGAGGTCATAAAATATTTTACCTATAATATTTATATTTATTTAAAATAAATAAGAATTATTAAATACTAAAGTATTTCTTAACCTGTAAAGTTTCCAACTAACATTACCTTTTTTTATGTTAGCATAAATTATTCCTTTAATTTATAAGTTATATTCTTATTTATATATTTTTTGTTTGTATAAAATGTTCAGCTAAAACCTGCCAGCAACGCTGGGTCAATATGCGCGCCAACTTTATTCGCTCTATTAGAGAGCATCCCGAAGGAAGCACATACTATTTGACGAATGAGTTAGAGTTTCTTCGGAAATATATAACACCCGGTGGTCCCATTCCTCCAAGGGGTCGACGCCGCAGGGTCAGTGTTCAGGAGGAGGACGTCAAGCCCAAAGTGGAAGCGAAGCCCAAAGTGAAGCATGCGCAGAGTCCCAACCTAAATGAATCCGAAGATGTCGACACTTCTTCCGAGGAGGGTTCCAAAAATGGCAGGCCAAGGAAGAGATTGCGGTTCTCCCAGGAAGGCAAAGAGAATGTCCAGGTGGGAGCCTATTTTACAGCTAAAAATAAATCTCTATCTCTAAAAATATAACTTAGAATATACGCATGAAAACCATTTTAGTTAAATCACCTTCCATTATTTTCAGTCATCTATTTCTAATAGAAATGACGAACGTGTTATGGATTTCGATGAAGCATTCCTGCAGGGCCTACGTCCTGAAATCAGCCAAATGAACTTTGCTCAGAAGCTGTACTTCAAGCGTCGCCTTTACGACTTGCTGAGCGAGATATTTGCCACCGAGTTGGCCACACCAAGTGGAAGTGGTGGGAGCTCGGAAGTGGTTAATGAAAGTAACAGCGTATCGGAGCCGCCTTTCTCAACACTAATGCAGCCCATCGGTCTGCAGCTACAGTTGCCAAAGCTAACACCCAAGACACAGAATAATTTATCTTTCCGAATTTAAAATTTAAAAACAAATAATACTGTTCACAAACACTAAGACTAATAATATGTGATTGCTAATTAATTAGCTGATAACTGAAAACTGATAGCTCATAACTAGTTGCTTAGTTAATAAAGAGCATTTCATACGTTCATTTTGTACTGGATACGAAAAATTGATTGAATAAATAAGAAATGCAAATACAAACTTGACAACATCTGAGGATTCTTTTTTTCTGAATTTAAAACATCTTTTCCAGGTTTCGGTGATATAAGTTCATATAGTTTATTTTAGCAAATACTTTTGTATACGTAATTATTGTTTTTGTTGGTATTTAAATAATATAATAATTTTTAAAATAATATACATATATAACGTTCCCGTATAATTTATGGCATAAAATATAATTGTTTCGTTTTTTTTTCGTTATGCATTTTGCGGATTAATAAGGTTTGTATAAGGAAATAAGCGCTGCCACAAAGGGCCGGCTCCAATTAAATTTGTTTTAATGTTTAAATACGTAAATTAGTGTCGATTAGTTATATATACAATCATCGATCTGTTATATAGAGGGCAACAAAACGTTGTAAGAGTTAAAACAATTGCACTTTAAATTAAAATATCTCATTAAATTAGGCATACAATTAAGGGTATCGTTTAAATGCAAAAAACAAATCGCTCGCAGCATCCATTCCAACGGATTGGCAAGAACCCCAACAAGGTTAGACCGATTGCGGGGTAACCAAACTAATTAGCTTAAATCTAACAAAAATTGTGGCGCATTCTTCCCCTTCTACGTTGGCTTTTCTGTTGCCATCTGGATTTCGACCAAATCTCTCCTAGGCGAAGCAAATCTTGACCGGTCCCAGCGGCAATTGCTTCATGTAGTTCCAGGCATCCACGCGCGTCATTCGCGCCGTCGAGGCACCGTTGATGCTCAGGATTTCGTCGCCATTACGCACCTGGTTGGTCTTCTGGGCGGCGCCACCTGGTTACAGCAGAAGGAGCATTAATTAATTTCTTGGGTGGAGCAGGATGACAAATGACTCGCTTACCCATGAACACCTTTTTGACAATGAGGGGACGATTTCCCAAGGGCGAATCAAAGCCTCCCTCGATGGAGAAGCCCAGACCACAGCTGTCCTTGACAATCTCCACGCAACGCGCTCCACCACCACTGGCCGCCGCATCCTCCGCTGAAGAATAAAAGGGGATAATATTATTAGTATTTTTAAGGTAAATAATAAAAAAAAATAAAATAAAAAAGGAAATGAATGTATTGAAAATTAGACAAGAAGCAACTTGAGGACAAGAAATCATTGTCAGCTCGAAATTAACACAAACAAATTAAAGACAATTAATTCGGAATCGCCATTATATAATAACATTTAAAATTAATTTAAATTCTTAGTGTAAGTAACATGTGTCGACGAATATCGTAAATGTAAATTTACCATTTTGTAGCATACTTTTAGCCGGAATTTAAATTAATTTCACTTGCAAAACTATTTCTTTGTCATTCCTTAACTCTAATCGCATATCTTGATCTGAACCGCCTTCAATTCCCACTAACCTTGTGCCCGAATCTCCGCCGCAATGGCATTCCTTGCCTCTGCAGCCCGTTCCAGCAGCTCACTTGTGCTCAGCTTGGCGGCATCGCCGCGGGACAACTGCCTTCTGGCTCGGATTCCCGCAATGGTGGCCTCCGCATCCTCATCGTGCAAGCTCGCCGGCTGCTGCGGACTCACGGATCCAGTGCTGGGTGTGGTGGCCACTGGCGAACCGCCCGCCTCATTGGACACTATGTCCAGGTCCAAGTCCAGAGATCGGGAGGCCTTGTGGTAGTTCCTCTTGCGCTCATAGTCCAGCTCCGTGGGCTTCTCGTTGAGCGAGCTGAGCGAGCCGAGGGAGGAGCGCTTCTTGGTGAGAGCCTTCACCACCAGCGATTCGGAGCGGGTGACCACCAGCACCACCTCGGGTCGGGGGGTCTAGGGGACATATAAATTATAAGTTAATCATTTGGCCAAGCTGTATATATTCTGATCATAACATTACCTTTAGCACACTGATGGACTCGCGATGCGTCAATCCCCGCATGCTCATGCCGTTGACGGCCAGAATGCGATCGCCCTTCTTGAGACGCCCATCCTTGGCCGCTGGAGTGTTGCTCAGGATCTTGTGGATCTGCGAAAGAATATGTAAAATATAAGTATAGGTAACTCAAAATCAATTAGATTCCACAACTCACCGTGATTTCCTTAGCCTCGTAATCGGAACCCCCGGCCAGGGTGATGCCAATGCTGCTCTCGGGATTATCCCGCTGCAGGACAATGATGAACGCCTCCGGGGTCTTCAGGGGCGGATCGGCCTCCTCCACAATCTGCTGGACATCCTGGGCGGTGATCAGGCTCTGGTTGCTGCCCAAAGAGGAGAAGCTACCGAACTCGGTGGCCGTTTCCTGGGTGGTGCTCACATTCTGAGTGGTGGAGCTCACGCCCGAGGAACTGGAGGCCAGGGAGTCCAGCGATGAGAAGCGCTCGTGATGCGGCTTCGGGGCTATCTTATGGATCACTGGCGAGTGGTTTTGGGTCTGCGCCTGAGCCTGGGCAGCGCTGCGCTCGAACTTCTCGCGCAGCTCGGCGGTGGTCTGCTGCTTCAGGGGTTCTCGCTTCGGCGAGGGCATTGTTATGGGAATCAGCGGCTTGACCATTGGCTCCACCTTGACCTTGGCCTGCTGCTGGACGGGATCACCCTTGAAGCTGGCCTTGCGCTCCTCATCGATGAACATGGCACTGATCTTGGCCGGCGTATCGGATCGCCGGCTGCTGTCGTCCGTATCCGAGGTCAGCTCCACGTAGGCAGCCACATTGATCAGCTTATCGACCACCAGCTGCTGCTGCTGCTGCTGCTTGCCCATCTGAATGTGCTGCTGCTGCAGCTTGTAGCTGGAAATGGGCTTCATCCGGCGGTTGGCCAAGGAGCAGGCCTCGCCATCGGTGCTGTCGTTGTCCTCCTCCTGTCCCCGGCTCTTGGCACTGCGGCACTTGGCCGAGGCCAGGATGCTCTTCCGGCTGGAGAGTACCACGGACTCCCCGCCCACCTGACTCTTGAGCACCCGACGGGTCAGGTCCACGGCCGGGGTGCTGCCCAGCGAACTGCAGCTGGCCTGCGAGCCAGCCGAGGATCCCGAGGTCAGGGTCGAGGTGTTGGAGCTGGCTATCGAAGTGTTCGTCTCGGAGCTGAGGGTTCGGGTCAGGGCGAACTTCTCGGGCGGCGTGGCCACGCGGGCTGTGTTGGAGAACACCGAGTCCGTGTCGCTTTCCTGATCCAGAGGCGGCGGTGGTGGTGGCATCATCATGGTCCTAGGGTGCAGGGGCGTCAGGGAGGTCCTCGGTGGCTTGGCCGGCGGCTGGGAGAGCTGCTGCTCCAGCGGGGGTCTCCGCTGATTGGAGAAGATGCTGCGATAGCTACTGCCGGACACACTGCCGGCTCCAACTTGGCTGCTCCGCAGGTTTGTGGTGCTGCGATGGCTCTCGCCCAGACCACTGTCCGTGCTATCCTCGCCACTGGCCGCCTTCACCTGGCTCTTGATCTCGGGCAAGTCTAGGATGGGCTCCAGAAGCTGGGGCCTCTCGGGTATGACCAGACCCCGAAGCTTCGATAGACTCCTCCGGCGCTGCTCTAGGATATTGGTAATGGCCGCCTTTCGATTGGCCGCCTCACCACCTTCGCCCGAGAAGCTGATCCTTCGCTCTACGCCCGCCGAATAGGATCCACCGTGACTCCTTCGGGGCAGGGAGGCGTAGCTCTGTGTGACCGGCGACGAGGCCGTGTTTAGGGAATACATGGAGTCGGCCACATGCAACTGTGGCAGCTGTTTGGCCAGCTGATATTGGCGCTGGACATCGTTCAGGTTCTCCACACTCATGGCCCGGGTCTTGAGCGACGAAGCTGCCGGGGATGAGCAGCTGTCCAGCAGATTCTCACTGCTGCGGTTCATGGGCTTTCGGGAGAAGGAGGAGGACGAGGAGCTGCTTATAGGGGCTGTAACCGGAGCCGGTGGTATGGCATCCAGCTCGTTGTTGGACGAGAACATGGCTATCTTGTCCCGCACCGACTTCTCCGACTTTTCATCCTTTCGCCAATCACTTGGCTTCCGCGGTGCCCCGCCACTCAAAGATCTCTGATAGTCGCGGGTCAAGCTGGGAGCTGGCTCCACAGTTATCACCAAATCCTGACGGTACACCTTCCGGGGCACTGTGGGCGGTGGCCCCGTCTTGGGCAGTGGCGGAGCCGCCGCGGAATTGGTGCCCTCATCCTTGCCATTCTGGATCTCGTAGCCCAGCTCCGTGCTGGTCACCTTCAGGGGATGGCTGCTGTGCATGATCAGGGGCTCACTGAAGTTGGGCGGAAACTCATGGCCGTCGGGCGGCAGGCGGGAGTAGGTCGGCGGCGAGGCGTAGCTCAGGTAATCTTGCACCAGCAATTGCTTTGTGGTCGTCGCCTGGTGCAGGTGATGTGTGGCTGTCGTGGTTGTGGTTCCCGTAACTGTGCTGCTGCTGCTGATGCTGTTGCTGCTCAGCAGCTCCATTTTGCCGGGAGTCAGGGATGCAGCCAGCGGCTTGGTAGGTATCACCAGCTCGGAGGATGTCTTCTTGCCGCTGGTGCTAGTGCTGCTGGAGATGTTGCTGGTGCTGATCAAGGTCACTGCTGGGATGCTGTTTGCGCTGAGGTTGCCAATGCTGCTATGGTGGCTACTTAGGGTTCCAAGATCTGTAAGGTTTAGGGGAGAAAGAAGACACAGGAAAAGGTTTCAGTTAGTCAAAAGGTAAACACAGGGTTTCACAAGAGGAAGTAAAACAGAGAAATTTGCGGAGTTTACAAAGGTTTTATCTTGTTTGGGGGTATTTGATGATGATTTTATGAAGCAAAATTATGAAAATGTATATATTTTAGATTTAAATTGACAACATTTTTCAAAATATATATTTTTTAGACATATATTTATTATTTTTTAACAGCTAATATTTGAAGTAACACAAGTTAGATACATGAGGCTATAAGATGGCTTAAGGATCAGGTAAACTTGACAATCTACTAAGGATACACATCATCTGTTTATATGTAATAGGAATTGGAGTAATAAGCTGTTGGATAATCACCAGATAAAACCATAAAGAAAGAGAAAAAAAAGAGATATAGAGACAGGTATTAAAAATCTATATTCAAAAGTCAATTTCCACTACGAAACCTTAAAAATCATTTAAATAATGGTCAATTAGTTTTTCGGGGGAGAGCTCTGTTACAAAACCCCAAATATAATTATCCATCCCAACTTTCGCTCCCAGCAAGCCCCCCAAATAGTTGTCATTATGAGATAACCGGAGACGAGAGAGTAAAAAAAAAACAAAAACGAATCTTACGGATGCGATGCCACACCGACGGTCCCAGCAATTAAAAACCGCAACAATAACAAGAAGAAAAATTCGTTTAACTTTTGCGGTTGACACAAAAACGTTTCTAACAAAAATCGCATACACAAAAAAACACATGAAACGAAACGAAAGAGAAGGTTTAGGCTAACAAATTATACCTTAAAGAAAACAAAACTAGAAAATGAAAACAAAACAAAGAGGTTTCCCCTCTGCAAAAAATAAAAGCGAAAGCCGGAGAAAGAATGGTCCGGCTACTCCCTCAAGCGGAGAGTTGACAAAAACCTTTATGCAAAAAATTAAGCAAATTCTGCTGGCTCTTCTCTTAAGTTATTTATTAGTTTTTAGGTCACTCGGGGGAGTTTCGTTTCCTAATTTCTATTTGCTTAATTTATGGTTTATCTCTGGCCCAAAAGAGTTTCTAAAGTCATTGAATTGATTTCGTCAGTATAGGCAAGAAATTCTTCTTTGGTCATGTAACAATTTGAATAATTAATTGTAGAAAACAAAAGAAGAAAAAATCTAAAAACAAAACGCGGCTAAATTTCATTAAAATGGAAAACGCTGCGTGGTTTTTTTCGCCTCTTGCCACACGCACGAAATGTTAATGAACTTTTGCAAATGTAAAGTTTGCAAAAAGATAATAAGAGAGGAGTAGCGAAAAATACAACAAAAAAATACAGAAACAAATAATACAGAAGAATTGTTTAATGAAAAGAAAGGCAACAAAAAATCATGTTTGCATGTGCCGAAATAAAAAATAAAACCAAGAAAAAAAACATAATGGTTATGGTAAAAAAATACAGCGAAGAAGTGCGTGAAAAATTGCAAAAATGTAAAGTCAAGGGCCTAAAGAAGAGAACTTTGACCTTGGTAAAATACAAATATACAAAAAAAGAAAAGGTAGATTGCTTTTCTGAAGGTTGGAAAAATGCGTCATGGTTTTTTTTTTATATTATTATATTTCATTTGTTTTACATACCAATAAATATTAATCACAATTTTATTTAATAAATTTCTCGAGACACAGACAGACCCCTTCTTTGCTGTTCCCCAATTTTCACAAGACTGTTGACAAAAAGTTAAATAAATAAGTGTACTCATCGAACTGTTTGCTCGATGAGCCACATCGTCACCAACTTACTATATCCCTAAAGACTGACTCACTATCCCAAACGACGTCATTCGATGACGGCCCATCAACGCACCTGTATTATATCACCCAATTACATATATTTCCCATTGAAATTCAGCTCGAACTCATAATTGTAAGCATTAATCGTACGAAATCTTCACAAAATAACAGAGTTTATTGTTTGTTCCCGCTTTTGAGTAATTAATCAAATTAGGTAAGATTTTTTTGTTGGGGTCTCGCATTTTTGTAGCGGAGTGTGATGTCAAGCGATTAATCTTCCGCCCCGGCAAGTGTAACATGACCGAGGCACGACCCTGCTTGGTATTTATGGACATTTGAATATTCGACTAAAACTCGTTGCTTATCGAGCATTAATCGAATCAAGTTTTGCTGGGGGTTAAGGTTCGGAGAGCTTTGCCATATTTTGTGTAATTTTTCATTTATCTTCTTGTATTTTTTTGTTTAGCTTTGTTTTTAGCAATTAAATAACACAGTTCTAAATAAGATTTCATAATTTACTGTTATTATGTGTTGCCTCTCTTTCCCAGATCTTTAATTTTATTTCACATTAGCACCCGCTGCGAAGTGATCGCTGGAGTTGCCGGGGTTCTTCTTCTCTCAGTTGAATTTAATTGTAATTTTCAGGGGGTCTCCAAGAAACCGCAGGCGGTTGAGTGAGAGTCTGTGTGAAAGGTTGTTGATACGGTATTCTTATAATGAGTGTTGCCAATTTTAGATTGAACCAAAAATAATAAAAAAAAAAAAACGAAAAGCCAAGAAGAGATTGTGTGGAAAGGTAATTTCAAGAGGAATTCTTTGTGGTGATTTTATTTTGATTTAATTAGGTGCCAAATCTGAATTGATTAACCAACAAATAATTATGGTATTTAAGTTTAAATTTAAACAATTTCCTCTTCATTCTCCTCCATTCATCAGCTCAATCAATTTCCCAGCTGCCAGATCACTTAGTTCCTGGTACTTGACAATTTGAGTTCTTTTACACACTTAACTGGTCTTTCATCAACCATTTCCGTGCCAACACAAAACATGCCAAAGTGTCGTCTTTAATTACAGGTGAAACCAAAGAAAATAGAAGCAGGAAAAACCGAAGCAGAAGCTAAAGAATAGCTGGTAAATGCAGAAATGAAAGACAAAGCTGCCGAAGAACGTCAGAAGAATCGGCTGAAGATTCTTTAGCCGCCTGCCAATGTCAAGTTCTTTGGAAAATAACTGCAGTTTTTCCTGTAATAACTTCCGCTATGCGACGACTACGTTCTCCCAAAGCGCCACCCCTGCAGTTGATAATTATAAATTGCCTTCGTTGCCATCGTTTTTTTTCCGCCTGCAAAAGAAGATTTTCCCACAGAACCGATGAAAATCCTGTAACAAATTGCTCGCATTTAGCGAACAAAGTGCTCGCTCCCCTTCCTTTTCCCAGGTTTCCCAGTGGGAAAAAAGAAAAAATTAAATCGCAGCTTGGCGCGTAGCTAAATAATTGAAATTAATATTTTCTGTTGAACTTTTATGCTTTTCAACAACGAATTTTTGTTCTTCTTCTCCTTAAAATCGCACCGGCCTTTGTCGGTGTTTCTTTGACGTCCGAATTAGCGGGGCAAGATGGGGTTCAAAAATGCGTAGATTGGTAGCCCGCAGAATTTTTGTTCTGCGGTGGCTTCTTCTCTTGTGCTTCTTCTCATTTTCTCCTTCTCCTTCTTTTTTCTCTTCCTTTTTTTTTTTTAATAATTTTCTAAAGTCCTAAAGACAACAACAAAATTGTTGTATTATTTACCAACCCGCAAGCTTGGCATATTTCATTTTAATTATTTTATTAAAGTCTCTCCCGCGGGCATAATGTGCAATTATTTAAAGTGTTTTCGATGCGGAAATCTACAATGGCCTCAGGTGGTACTTTTATTTATTATTGTTTAATGCCATTTAATGATGTATTTACTATTTCTTAAATATTTCTCTGAAATGCAATTTGTTTGCTTAATTCCTTTAACAGCTGATTGATTTGGTTGACTAATACCTCAGTTCTGGCATCTTTACCTTCTTCATCTGTCTTCTTGAGCCCTCCTCCCCCTCTCCATCTTGTCACAGCTGGTTCTGCAAATTGGTGTGTCATAGCACTGGCACATATGGCAACAGGGGGTTAAGAGGAATGCAGCAGAGTGGCAACAGCTGCTTCTCAGGTTAAAGCCAGTTGGGAGGAGATGAAAACAGCAACGGCAAGAGCGGTTTATTATGCGTAAAATGGATAAGGGTGAAAAGGAGACACAGGATGTGCCTGATCGAAGAGATGATATCCTATTTTGTAAGATAAAAACAAGCCTTAAGGTCCTTGGAGTGCCGAAGTTAAATACAAATTTTACAAAGCTAATTTGGATATTTAATAATAATCATATTATAAAGTTCTATAGAAAGAAAGAATTAAAAGTCTAAGGAACATCTTTTACATGTCTATATCTTTAGTATTTCTTTCCTAAATATTCCACTTATATATATACATACATATATCATCCTGTATCCCTTTTCTCTATATTTCCTATAACTTTATCTTTATAATCCCTTTTCCATATCTTCCCCATTGCCTAAAATCCCCTCTACATACCAGGATCATCTGGTTATGGAGCAACTTAAACAAAAAAATGTGCAAGCCATTTCTTTATTAAATAAAGAGCCGCAGGAGAGGAACTGCTGGCCAAGAGCCCCCTCCTCTGTCTCTTCCCAGTAACCCCTTAACCCTCTGAGAACCCCACCTGGGGCAACACAACTCCTCCCTTGCCCTTTTTGCACCTTGCTGCCGTTTTGCATTTAATGTGTCATGCTACGATGCAGTTGCTGCTCTTGCTGCTGCTGCTGCTGCTGCTGCTGCTGTTGCATATGTTGCAGTTGCAACTTGCAACTTCTGTTGCCGTTGTCGTTATGTGGCAAGCGCCAAGTGTTGCACACAATGGGAGAGAGTGGGAGAGCGATGGCAACCTGGAAAAACTACTCCTAATGCGGCGAGAGGGAAAATGTGTGTGTGTTGCCAAGAAAAATGTGCGCTTAAATTGCAGCCGAGAAAGGTGAGTGAGGGGAGAGGGGCAGAGGGGGACAGGTGGCTGGGTAGGGGCATGAAGTGTGTGCCGTTGCATAAATATCGAGCTAAAGTGCCACAGCCAAAGGGGGGGGTTGGAGGGAAGTTGCAGTCACTGTCTGAGGTCGGATCGCAGCTGCCACACACGAAGCCAACGCAC
>VNJU01005253.1:0-18770 GCA_008042675.1 Drosophila seguyi | reverse complement strand
TTAACTTTTCGGCATTCGACACCTTCTCTATCGTTTATAGGATTTAATTCGCACAGGTATTTTTATATATTTCTTGGTAAAAATAAAGCAAATGTAAACTCACACAGCAGGTTCCTCGGCGGACGATCGGTCTTCCGACGCAGGTAGGCTAGAAAAGAAATCAAAGCATTTCGGCTTTGGCATTGGATTATATGTGCAAAAACAATATATAAACAATTATAAACAATTCACATTGTTTCGAAATAAAACTTTTGCCAGAGACTGCAAATTAACCGCACACTAGAGGAATCATAACCTATTCTTCTTTCTTTAATCCTATTAATTATTATTCTTATTTTTCTTATTAATTAGGTTATTTCCAGAAAGCTAATTTTTTTTCCATAATATAGTTATTGTTACTTCATTATTAAATTCCCTTATTCTCTTACTAAATTTTTATTTGATTTAAGTTAACGCATGTTTAGGAATTTCTCTCAGTGTAGCCAGATGCTTTTATGCACGTGGGATTTTTATCGCCGGGTTAAAATTAAGGTGAAGATCGTTGCCCAGCGGTAAATTTACAGGTTGACGAAATGGCCGAGGAAATTCCTCGTCAAGTTAACCAATGGTACTCCCTGCTGCCGCTGCTAATCGCTGAGAAGCTAGGGCCGCTGCTGACCGCTGAGAAGTTTGGGCTGTAGCATGTTTACATAGCGAATGCACACTGTACTCAGTGGTATGCATAAATATGAAATATATAAATGCACTTATTCAATAAGTCAAAGACCCTAGCATTGGGCCTGCTAAGTGCTGAGTCCGCATNTGCCGTGGCGGCCGTGGCGACCGTATCGGGAAGCGTAGGGTTTCAGCCTTTAAAAAAGGCAAAAAATTCAGCACTCCAAAAATTATTTTTTCCGCAACAGAAAATAACTTACTTTTTTTGGCTAAATTTGCAAGTTAAATCACTTATAACGCACTTCGAAATGCCGCGTGCTTTTATATCAAAACCAATTTTACGGATGGGTAGAAGAAAATTTTCAACGTCTGACCACTTCGCTGGTTCAATAGAAAAGAAAGCTTAAAAACCATGCGGCATTGGCTTCGACCATTGCCGGAAATTTTGACCAGCTGAGAAAGCCGCCATCTCGGCTTAAAGCAACCTTTTTTGTTTTTTTTTTTAGCAACAGATGATACCAGCTCGACCTGGCATGTCTAGTTTAGTTTAAACACTAATTACCGACATGATTCTAGGCTGAACCTTATTAAGAATCGTTCTTCAGGCGCCGCTACACGACTGATTTCAAAAAAGTCCTTAATCGGGGTTACATGCATTGCTTTGTAAACTTGAGCCTTCAGGCTTCGGTCCAAGGCTTCATAACCTTGTTGAAACCTTTATGACCAACAGCTCCTTCAGGGTTGGAGTCAACATCAACACCCACGTAACCAACAGTTTTTCCCGCATCCCACAAGGCTCTTTACTGTTATTAGTGCTCTTCATGATAGCTTGTGAAAAAATCAGTTACAGTCGGATATGCCGTAAACAACGTTGTTAATTTACTAAAACAACACAACTACGAGTTCCGAGTTTCTAACCCGTAACCTTTTTAAAAAAGGGGCGATCGCCAAAAGAACAGACTGCTCAAAATCGACTTAAGCAACTTGGTTTCTCTCCATTGCGAAGACAACATTATCGCTGAAGGGCACTTCATCCAATGCACCAACTAACACCTGTTAGCCGGGATCACTCCAACGCCTTGCCATTTATGCGGGAAGAGCCTTTCCGTTCAATGCATCCTGGACACTTGCCATAAGATTGAGAGCATTAGGTTTACTCACATTGATTCCCAAGTTCCATCCTAGGTTTCTACACATTTCCTAAATGCCCTTATAAATTATAAATCTGTATAATATCATATAGAAACTAAATTCTATATTGAAAACTGTATACGTGGCTATAATTTGTATGCTTACCAGATCTAGTCCTTGAGTTTGTTCCCCCTAAGAGTTACCCACATTCCCAAATAAAACAAGGTGCACCTTCCGGTTTTTGGGTTTATGTGTTTGGAAATAATGTTTATTGACGAATACTTTTACTTGCATTGTTTCATTTGCTTACTTTGTATCATTTTATACATGCAATTGTATGAAGTTGTCTTCGAACTTCACTTGTTCACGTTCATCCCTCCGATTTCGGCTATGGCAAAGTTTGTGTATATATCCATCTATATATGTATAATTTCTATCTGTTGTGTTTATAAGTAATATGTTCACGCGGGGCATTTAATCAGTACACACAACAATCAAAAGTGGATTTTGATGACGAAACGATGAGTTTCCCATTAATTTTGCATCTTAATCGTACGTTTTATCTATATGTGTGTGCCTTTATGTGCACTTTTCCAAGAAAAAAAGGAAAAGTGGCGTTGCCACTTTCGACATTAGCATCGGAGGACCTCGATTGTACCTCGATAAATATCGATCTACCTCTGTCCGGAGAGTGCAAACTTAGAGCTCCCAATTTGCTGGAGATCAGGAGGGGAATCCTTTCTGAACCTTTCCCTCGATGCTTGTTGCATTAAAATTTGTCTAATTCGCCTTTGTGCGACGAACCCTCTTAACACCTAAGGGGATTACCATACAAATTTCCCTTCCATATATCGGGGATCAACTTCTATAGCTTCTTCTTATTCGTTTCTACACATTTTGTTCGTTTGTTTTCGATACTTTTTCTCAAAATGTACTTTTACGTGAGTGGGAACGTGGTGTTTCGGCCTCTTCCTAATAATTTTGCTAATTTAATCAATTTCGCGTTGATAGTGTTGCTTTCTCTTTTTGCTTTAGAGACTTTGGAAGATGTCAACAAAAAAGACAAAGACGCAAAATGTCAAAATATATTCAAAAATATATATGTGTATATGTCTTTATATGGGAGTATATATCCATAATTTATATTCGGGCCTTGGGACTTCATTTTTCGATAAATTTGAACTATTCAAAATAAATGCGACAAAAATTTAATTTAGTTTACACATCAAAATTTGTTCTTTTTTTACATCGATTTCATAATTGTTTTTGTGTTTTTTAGTGTATTTTTTTTTTGTTTGTTTTCATTTTCAGCAAATGTTGCGCATATGTTTAGGGTTTAATTTTCGTTCAGGAATGTTTTCCTACCGAGTGAATAATGGGTTAATGGGGGGGTGTTTTAGGGGGCCTTGTGTAAATATTTGAACTATGTTTTTTTCTTTTTAATATATAAAAAATCGCATTGTTTGTGTATTTGTACTTTGTTAGAAATTCACGCAGATATGCTGAAAATTATCCAACCGAGTCCGAATCAATCAAGTCAATCAATCTAACCGAAATCCCATATCTGAACCAAAGTAATGCCCTTGCCAAGCCACCCACCCACCAAACATACACATGTCATCAACATCAGTCCACGTCTCCCCCGTTCCTCCGTCCTTTTATTCTCCTGCTCTCCCAATCGATCGCATCCTCGTCCTATCTATCGATATCTCTTTCGTGTCCAGCTGCCTCTGCTGTCCTTCCTGTAAGCCTACTTCTAGATTTGTTATCGTACATCGAACTTATTTATGCTTCCTAATGCTAACCATCGATTACGATTTCGCTATCGATTTCGACCTAGTTGTGTAGAGATAGATGGAAAGCTATGTAGATAGATATTTAGATAGATTATATATAGAGGGGAAACTAAATAGAAACGAAAACGCTTGTTTTTTTATATATATATAAATTGCACATAATTTGCTTTTTAGACTTAGCACTTAACAAACTACGACCAATACCTATGCACATCATATCCCCCCGGTTAGGTGTTGGATTTCCTTTCTTTGATAAAAGTTTCAATTTGGTCGATATTCCTCCTCTGGTTGAGTGTGTGTGTGTGTGTAATTGAGGGGAGGTTATGCATTATATTATATACTTTTATATATATCATTTACAATTCTTACTAGATTTCCACATACATTACATACATATACTATATATATACGAGTATGTACTTGTGTGTTTGTTTGCAATTGGCACATCATTTCTCCGAAAATTCAAACCAATTCGAAAATACTTGATGTTCATTGGCTCTCATTCTCGCGCGTGTGTGTGTGTGTATGTTAGAGCTGCAAAATTATCGATGTTTTCGATTATTGCCTACAAAATGATCAAAATCTTCGACTATTCATCAGTTCTAGAGTGTATTGCACATATTTAATGCCAGCTGGCGGCAGACAAACTATCGACATCTATCGATTTCGAACAACCAAAAAATACATCAACTTAGATCAAAGAATGGGTAAGAAAAATAAAAGTTTGATTGTTTTTGAGCCTTCTAGTGTATTGCACATATTTAATGCCAACAGCAGCAGCCATGGAAGCTGTAAGAATTTATCGACACTTATCGATTTTAGATCGAAGCCTTAAAGCAACCAAAAATACAAACTGAAACAAATTAAAGTAAAATAAAAAGACAAAACAAAATTAGTTAACTAAACCATTTACTAAACATTTATTGAAATCAAGTAGTTCTTGTTGGTGTTGTTGTTGTTGTGGTGTGAAATCAACTGAAAATTTTTCAACTCGCCTAGCACTAATTGCATTATAATTTGAATGTAAGTAGGAAGTTGTAGGATATCCACATAAAAAGGAATTTAAATAATAAAGCATCGCAACTGTAAGTTGCTGTTGCTGCTTAACTAATCCAATCGTGAATCGTATATTGAATCGAAAACATAGGGCTTACTAACTAGTTCAATAGTGTGTGTGTGTGTGTGTGTAGTAGTAGGTGTAGTAAATAGTTGAACAAAAATTTAATTCGAAACACATTATCGGTAAAAAGGAGTTTAAAGTGTACAAAAAAAAAAGTATTTTAAACGATTTTCTAATAAGGCAAATCATGTTAAAGCGCCACCATAGTTCTCCTTCCGCCGCCGTCGCCTTCGTTTTAAGTTAAACATAATATAAAGCTGCCAAAGCCAAGGGTGTTGTGTGTGTCGTGTGTGTGTGTGTTGCTTTTGGTGTGTTCTAAACGTAAATCTAATTTCTGCTTTAGTTCTACCAAAAATTGCCACCGTTCTGGCTTACAATTCTCTTTGCGTCGAATTGCCGTCGTGTGTGTCTGCCGGTTCCTTAAACTTCTAATTCTATATTCATCGCCTCCTCTAAATTATCTCCTTCATTTCTTTTTGTGTGTTCCGGCTGTTCTTATAAAAAAAAAGTATATTTCACTAAATTCAATTTACGAAAGAAACGTGAAAGGATTTTGTCGCCTCTGGAAGCCGAATCATTCCAAAGAATCTTTGTGGATTGGCTTCGTGTGGTGCTTTATAGTGTGTTGTGGTGTCTTGTGGTGTCTTGTTGTCGTAATGCATTGTGTTGGTGTGTTGTGGTGTTGTCTGTATCTGCTGTGAGGGTCACTTAAAATTAATTTAACAGCTTATCGACTTTCCAAACGCGCTCTTCTGTCCTCCGCTCCTGCTTGCCTGCTCTCACGCAGCGGAACGTCTCCGGGTCGTGTTATTATGCATTAATTCTAGATTAATATAAGCTTTAGTTGTGTGTTGTAGTTTCTCTTCTGCTGCTCATCATCATCGCCTTCTGTCCTCGGCCTGCTCCTCCTCCTTCTTCTTCCTCGCTCTTTGTTGCGCTGCGTAAACTAGTAAATGCTAAAAAAAATAGGATAAGGTCAGCGGCTCCTTAGGCTGCCGTGTCCACCTCCTCCACAATGTGGTTGGGCGACACTTCGCTGGGCGGAGCTGCTGTGGCTGCCGCTGCTGTTGCTGTTGTTGCCGTCGTGGCCGTAGCTGCCCCAGCTGTTCCGGCGCTGCCGCCCGCTGTGTTGTTGTTGCTGTTGGCATTGGTATTGCTGGCGGTACTGCTGCTGCTGCTGGTGCTGGGATTCGTCGCCTGAGCCGGCACAGCAGCTGGTGACGTGGCCACCAGGGCGCTGACTGCGCTGTACTGTACAGCCGATGAGCTGGCGCCACTGGCCGTTGCGGGGGCTGCCGCATTGGGCATGGCATAGGGACCGCTCTTCAGCTTGCGGGCCTCGCGCTTCTGCTTGTGCTGCTGCATGACCAATCGCAGCTGGTCCATCTTGGAGCGCGTCTTCATGTTGGCCAGCTCCACGGTGCACTTCTGGCACATGTGCTCTCGCTCGCGCTCCTGTCCCTCGTCACGGCGATAGCGACAGCTGCAAGAGCCGGCTGACTGGCTGGCCAGAGCGTTGGCTGCCTCGGCCGGGCAGCAGCTGTGCGATGACGACTTGGAGCCGGTCGAAGCCTTCGAGGCGGCGGCTGACGAAGTGTTGGAGGCGGAAGAGGATGATGAGGGGGAGAAGTAGCCCTGGAAGTCGTGGAAGGAGCAGTTGCATCCATTGGCCGCCGACTGCTGCTGCTGTTGCTGTTGCTGCTGCTGCTGAGCCCGGCTGCTGCACTTGGCGCAGTTGTGATGCCGCGAAGAGTACTGTAAGGAGGGAGAGATATATATCGTTAGCCCGGAATGGCACATGGCAATGTCACCAAGCTCACCATTTTGCTGCGCGATCCGTGATGCATCCCGTTGCTGGTGGCCGCCGTCGAGGAGGATCCACTGCTGCCGCTGCCGGAACCCGAGGCCGAGCTGGAGCCAGCTGCCGATCCGGCTGTGTTTGGCGCCTCAAAGCTTATGCGGGCACCGCGGCCGTATTGCGGCGTGGCGCTCAGCAGGTCATTCAGGATGTGGATCACTGTGGAAATGTCACGCTTGGGACGGCCGTAGCGGTCCTGCAGCGCCGGATTCAGGGTGCCGGAGAAGGTGCCCGAGTAGATGCCCTTGCCGTGGTTCTTCATTGACTCGATTACGGCACCGGAGCCGCCCTTGCGCGGTGTCTCGTCGCCGCCGGCACCAGATCCACCGCCGGAACTGGAGGAGCCACTGCTGCCGCCGCTGGAGCTACTGCTGCCGTTGCTGCTGCTGCTGCCCACGACACTGGCAGCGCCGGACAGGTCGATCTTGTTGGTGAACACCTCCTTGGAGAGCTTGCGCAGCGTCTGGGTAAGGTTGCGCGAGGCCTCGGCCAGGGTGCGGGTGTCCGAGACGCCCAGCGAGGAGTCCTCGGGCTCAGCGGCTGAGGCGGTAAGTAGAGGTGGCATTGATGCGCCTGCCGTTGCTGCTGTTGATGTGGTTGCTGTAGTGGCAGCACGTGTTCCTGTACCTGCTGCTCCCGTTGCCCCTGACTGCTCCAGCTTGCGGCGCGAGGAGGAGGCGGCGGACGACGACGAAGCCGAAGACGAGGAACCGCCATAGGTCGATCCACTGCCTGAGGCGTGGTTCACGGCACAGGCGTGCTGGTAAAAGTGGCTGCTGCTGCCGACGCTGCCACTGCTGCTGCCGTGACCATGTCCGTGCCCGTGTCCATGTCCATGGTAATGACGGTGCTTGGTCCGGGTGATTCTGTTGTTGCCGGTCTTGTGCAGCATCGAATTCCCCGAAAAGGTGACGCCTGCGCCCGGCGCAATCGTGCGAGCGGCATAGCCAGCGTTTACTCCAGTGCAACTGGACTCGGGGCACTTGCCGACGGCCGAGCTGCCGGATCCGGATCTGGGCAGCGGAGTGCCAACGCCGGCGGTGGCCACCAGCGGAGCCAGCGGCGGGGCCACCGACGACGGCGTTGGCAAGCGCGTGCACAGACACGAAGTCAGCTTGGCGGCTATGGGATCCTGCTGGCAACCGCCTGCGCTGCAGGCTCCACTGGCGGCGGCGGACGAGGAGGAGCTTGGGGCAGAGCTGGAGCTGCAGCTGCAGCCGGAGGTGGAGGCGGCACTCGAATTGGCGCCGGCAGCCGTCGTGGGCAGGGGAATGTTCTTGATGGCCGTCATCTTGATGGGGCTGGACACGAGATTCGACAGCGACTTGATGGGCGATTGTTCCAGCACAGCTTTGCCGGAACTGGAGCCGGCGCTGCCGGAGCTGGCCGCGGAGCCACGGGGAGTCGTGCCAGTCGAGTCCTTTAGCGCGTATCCCTTGACCATATTCTGAATGCCGCCCTTGATCAGCAGCTTGGTGAGATCGGGCCCCCCGTTGAGCGCTGTGTTTGAGCTCTGGACCGGGCCACTGCCTGAGCTAGAGGTGGAGTGGCTGCTGCTGCTGCTGCTGCTGCTGCTGCTGCTGGAGCTTGAGCTGGAGCTGGAGGAGCCTTTACCCGATACCGGATACCCGTACATCTTGCGCATCGAGTGGCAGACCATGCCACCTCCGCTCCCGGCGGCCACAGCCGAGGCATTGTGATGATGATGGTGTTGGTGGTGATGATGATGGTGGTGGTGGCCATGTCCGTGTCCGTGTCCATGGCTGTGGCTATGGCCGTGGCCATGACCGTGCCAGGAACCGTGATGCAGACTCGGATGCTGGTGGCTGTGAACGTGACCATGGCCGATCTTTCCCGAAGCACGATGTCCGGAGGAGCGGGCTCTCGACGATGACGATGACGAGGACGAGGACGACGACGACGAGGAGGAGGAGGAGGAAGTGGGTGTGTTGGTGTTACCACCGCCGCCTACGGCTAGCACTGCTGCCGCCGAGGAGGAGGAGGCGGACGACGATGAAGAAGAAGAAGATGCGGTGGCCAAACAACCAGTGCCAGCTGGCAGTGCGGATGATGAGGCAACCGATGGGGAGGCAGCAGCAGTGCTGGTGGTGATGCTGCTGCTGCTGCTGGAGCCACCAGTGGCCGTGGCCACTGTGGTGCCGCCACCCGCCGGATTCACTGTGCTCAGCTGCAGCTGAATAAGCATCATGTGGTCGCCGAGGCGCATGCTCAGATTGAGCGGGGTCTTGCCGCTGAGGAAATCATTAACCTGCGAGTCGTTAAGCGATTCCAGCGCTTGCATAACGGTGTTCTCCGGACGCTGAGCCTGCAAAAAAGAGGAAAAGGAACAAGTTAAATTGGGTTGTGATAGGAATATACATAATATGTATATATCGATATATATATTGCCTTAAAAATACCTAAGTGGTTTTCTTTTATAAGTATATTGAAAGCTTAAGCTGAATAATTCTTTACTTAAGTTAATTTATCGACATTCGATGGATAAATCGATCATTTAAGGTTATGAAGTACGAAGTAGATAAGATATATATGTTCTTTTAAAAATATTTTCGGGGCTTAAACTTATTAACTCTTTTTTTCGTAAGTGCAGTTTTATTAGGTAAGTTATCGCATATATCGATAATTTAACGTTATAAATGAGTTAAATCTATATACTGTTTGATATATCGGACCAACATTTTCAAACAAAAATTGAAAAATTCATTAAATTCTGTTTGTTCCAGAGGATAATATCGATAATTAAAAATCAAAACTGATATTTTTCGATATTTCACTGCTTTTTATATGAAATCGGACTTTTATCGATTAAATTTATGTTAAAATCAATATCAAAATGCCCCTCCAAGTAAGACATTCCCATGAGTCTTGCATAATGGGCGAAATGCCGCATTCCAACCAGATGAATTCAGTTCGATACAATACGATTATCGCCTTTACTATTTACAGGCCTCCCCGTGCCCCCCTTTCGGCATTCGAAAGCCTCCCTCCTTTTCAGAACTTATTATTATTATTGTATCTCCATTGTACGTGCTTCAATGCGTCGCCTTTGTGTTCCGATCAAATATTTGCAAAAACCCAGGCACCCGGCACCCCAAGTCAACGCCTCGATTGCGTCACAGAAGGGAAGTGGCAAAGGGATTGGGATAGAGGGAGGGAGGGAAAGGGTTCCCCTGCAATAAACTAAACTGCAACAGGGCGGGCAGGAATGCAAGTGCAACTGCAAGTGCAAGTGCAAGTGAATTGTGCGAAATGAGAGCAGCTAAATAACAAGCAACAAAAGAAAACAAAGGCAATACATAAGCATATACTGCGACTCAGTTCGAAGCTTGATTTTTGTTTTTAGAGGTCTGGGTCTGGGTTAATTAATCATTTCCATTGCATATGCAAGCACAGCACAGCAGCGGTCAGCACAATAGTGTCCTAAATGTATAAGCAGATGAAATTTGAAATTGTTAACAATAGTTATCAAAACTAGGTACGTATTTTAATTACAACAGAAAAATTGTATCTCCGCAAAAAAATCCACTTTTGATCAATCATTTCAAAAATATCTTAAACTTAGTTACTATACCGGAATTGTGAATATCGAAAGATATCGCACTTTAACTAAGCTTGGAATATATATTAAAATCTCCAGCCCGAAAAATATCGCACTCGTACTATTATTTCTTAAAATATTATATAAATATACAAAAATATCTCAATTGACTCTAAAACATCGAGAATAAACTAGGAATTTAAATTTTAAGAAAGTGTAAATATATCATTTGCAATTTAATTTCAAAAATATCTTAAACTCTGTTGTATTGAAATTATGAATATCTAAAAATATCGCACTTTACTCTAAAATCTCTACAACTAAACACTAGGGATGAATATTTAATGAAAAGGTGTTCGAAATACCTTTAACTTTGTTATATGGACATTTTAAATATCGGAAACTATATGCAATTTAATTGTAAAATACCAGACAATTATATATAAATTATTTAACATTACTTTCCAAATATAACACAAAATGAATTTTTCGCATACAAATGCGGATTGATATCCATATTTTCTAAACAATAATATTCATATAACATCAGAAATGCACTTTCTATAAGATCAAAATTATTGAGGAAAATTTCTTTTAAATATCATAATGCAATTAAAGTCATTATTTGTGTGGCCCCTGCTGTCATCTTTGCGGTCAGGGGAAGTGGAGTGAGCAAGAGTGCGACGGACATACCGTATGAGGGGCGGGACAGGAGGTCATGTTTTAATTTTTATTGACTGCTCTGACACAGTGACCCAATAATATTCAAATGAAGCTCGCCCCAGCTTGGAGCTTCGGTTTCGGTTAAGATGAGGCTGAATGAGGTTGGAAGCCATCATCATCATCATCATCATCATCATCATCATCATCATCATCATTCATGCCCACTTTCCCTTTGCCATTTGACGCAGCGTGAACCTTATGCAATCCCCTCATGAAGTTTCCCTCCCAAAAAATATATATAATATACAAAAAGCTGCGAGCTCGGCCTAGCAACAAACCGAAAAAGATATATGTACATACGTTATATATATCCGAAGAAATGGAGGTAACAAAACACAGCAGTTTTTGGAGTCGAGCCTATTTGGTGACGTTGTTGTTACCGGACTGGATGTGGCTGCTGGTAAGTGTACCAAGGTCAACTGACGTCGCACACGCAACTTACGTCATCACCGTCGCAGTGCCGCCAGTCGCAGCGAAATCGAAATTTTCAAATTTAAACCAAGAGCAACGCCAAAATCAGCAACAGCAACAGCGACAGCGACAGCAGCAGCAACAAAGGCAGTCAATGCTGTAATTTATTAACTTTGTGCAAATTGACTTGAAGTTGTTTTTGTTTTTCCTTCTCTGTTTTTTTCTTATTTTTTTTTGGCAGGGAAAATGCTTTTTGGTCAACAGGTTTTCGGTGACTTGAAACTCAAGTAACTAATACATCAAAATCGAAGCCCTAGATTTGGTAAAGTCAAGCGAAAATATAAAGGTTTGCAAATACATTTTGTATCTACAATTGTATAATTGTATGTACAATTAATATGCATTGTGGCCTTGCTTTTTTTTTTGGTAATTATTTTATACTACATAGATGATTATAAATTAATTAATTTAGTAATGATAATTATAATTTATTAAATTATAAATAACAATTTGTAATTATAACAAGTAGTTGATCTCTTCATTCCTTTAGATGAACTACAAAATATTCAACTTATTTATTTAATTTAGTGAATAAGTTTTCGAACAGAAAATATATATAATTTCGTAATTATAAATATACTGCAACAGGTATTAACAATTGAATAAATAATACTATAAATTATATACACTTTTTGAACCCAATATCCAGTTTCATTTATAGTATAAGTGGTTACCAAGATTTTAAACAAAAAATAGCTTAATGTTCCCGAAAATTCAAAATAATATCAAGAAAATGTAATAACCCAATTAAAATAGATACCAATTAAAAATATTTCCCGAATTTTTTCTCCTTTTTTTACGTAGCTGGAACAATAAGCAATGCTACTTCAAAACGTAACACAAAGAGAGAAAAAAGCATTTGTACACTTTTTGGGGACAAAGCAATTTTTTGCGTTAGTTTTGCGCTTTGCGCTATCTATCCATATATCTGTGCCTCGTGTGTGTTTGTTTGCTGACCATGAAATTATTTTTATTGCGTAGCTTTTTCAATGGAAGTTTCGCCTGCCTATGCCACACCTTCCCCCCCACTGCCACATTAAACAAAAAATACAAAAAACACTTCACAATGTGTAACAAATTAAATTGGCCAAACTGAAGCGCGCTGTGCCGCCTGGCGCTGCTTGCTCTTTGATAAGGAAACAACGCCCCCGTGCCTCCTGCTCCTCCGGCGATTGCTGCGACCACTTGTATATTAGTTGGCACTTTAGCTGGATTTTTTTTCTCTTTTTTTTATATTTATATATATATATATATGGGTGTATGTTTTATAGTGGCCGGCGGGACAAAGACAAAGACAAAGACCGGCGCCAGCGGCAGCGATGACGCCCTGTTTGCCTCCATTATCGGGGATCTGTGCAGTTTGGCAGGCACTGGTGGTGACCGACCACGTAACCCGGTTTATAAGCCCTATAAAGTTTAGCCAATATTTTGTCGCCTTTCTGTATTTTGTCTCTTTGTTTTACACATTCCATTTTACCAAACATTACCTTGTCTTAGCTTATCTTTGACAAAAGAAAGTTAAGGCAGTAAATATCTTAAAAGAGATATTTTAAAGGCTTTTCTATTCTCACATTCTCGGGGATTTAATATTTTATTATAATATATATATTGTGAATATATTAGCTTATTTCAGTTCTCATTGAATTTCTAAACATAGAGGTGCTAAAAAAATATCTTTACTTGCCAGAGATGTAACTTAAAGACTTAATGTCCATTAGTTTACAATCGCCTTTCTGTGTAATTGAAATTCTTCTATTTGCTTTGCATATATATGTACATATATTTTGTATCTTGTAACCGTAGCGTCTGGTTAAATATTTATTTAGTCTGGTTAGAGGGGGAGATTGCATTCATGAAATCGAGAGAACAGCCATAGCAAGTGATTTCCTTAGCCAATTATTACTCATGCCCAACGGCAATTAAAGCGAAACTAATAATAGCAATTTGTAAATGGCAAAAGCAGCTCTGGAATTGCCAATCGATTCCGCAGAAATGATAAATATAAATGAGCAATGTCTGCTATATAAATATATATATAAATTTGTTATTTTTTGCGAAGGGGAAAAGGTAAATCACATTCGAATCAGTCAGCGGAATAATCAAGTCAATGGAATGCCAGTCGTAATATACATTTCATCAAAAGAATGCAAATTAGTTATCGAAATTGGAATGATTGTTATCGATATTGAATCATTTTAAAATATTTTAGATCCAAAGAATTTCGTTGGGAATAATAAAGTCAATGGAATGCCAGTCGTAACATACTTTTTAAGATTTTTCCACTTATCAAAAGAATGCAAATAAGTTATCGAAATTGCAATGCTTCTTATCGATCATCAGTATTATAATCATCATTCTTGCATCGATTTCAACTATTGCTAGATCACAAGAGTTTCGTATTCGTTTGGAATGCACGAATCGTGATCGAAGGCAGTTTCAGAATCGGTGCTATCTATCGGTATCGGCATTGGGGGGTATAGTCATCGATTCTCTCGAGACGTGTCTGCCGCATCCGCTCTTCAAGCTTAACAGCGCTGTTAAGTGCAACAGAGAGCGCCAAGATAAACCGGATTCGCGGAAATTAAGTGAGTTAAGTGTCAAGTTCTTGTATTTCCGTTCACTCTGTCCACGTTAAGTTGTGAATAAAAAAACGCTCAGCCCCCGTTGTTGTTGACACATCGCCTCGCTTTCAAGTTGAAAGATAATGCAGATAATGAAGTAATCGCGGTTGAGCTGAGATAAAGACATGTTCATGTCGGATGCTGTCGAAGATACAGATGTTAAACACGGCTACCAAGGCACACAGGTTGCAGGATTAAGGTCACAGGATGAATCAATTATCAAGATTTCGATTGAGAATAAAGAACGATTATACAGATCCCTTAATCTAAACACTATATCGGAAGTAAACATGATAAACAAAACAAAGTGTCTTCTTGTAGAGTTGTGGGACATTCCACTGACATTCCCAGATAGCACTTGGCATTCCCAAGTCAAGTGAGCTTCGCTCCCCGATAAGATCCCTTCAACTAGATCCATTGGGAAAAGACAGACTGATGGATAGAGAAGTCGAAGACAAGTCCCCCCCAAAGACAAAGACAAATAGAACTGGTTAATAACCTGTCCTCGTGGCTTCTTTTTTTTTTTGTACATCTGTTGCTCATTCTTGGGCATTTCCTTAGCCGCTTTCCTTTCTTTCTGTCTGCTTTTATTTTTACCAAACATACAAAGGACGCATAAATTCGGTGGTTCGCTGGGCGCTATATCCGATATATGTCCGTATCATTTTTTGGCTTTTTACGAGCAACAGCAGCAGGCAGTCATGAGCATCTTTGTTGCTTTGTCTTTTACATATAGTCGCCACCATCTCAACATGCCCATTCCGATTTCGATTCCCATTTCCATCACCATCACCATGGTAGTCACCGTCACAGTCACAGTCATCACCATCACCATCACCATCATCATCCTTCTCCTCGATCCTCGGCACCCGTGGCGGCGTGTTATCACCATCGCCGGCCCTTTGTCCGCAGCTTGCTTTTGTCTTTGGCTTCGTTGTTATGCGACTTGCAATTAAAATCATTCCCATAAATCTATGCAACCACCCACCCAGTAACCCACCCACCATTCTGCCCAATCGCGCTTCTCTGTCGCCAAAGAAGTCCCGAAAAAAAAGTCAGCAAAAGTAATTAATTTGACAGGCAAACGCCAGCGCATCATTTAAGCGACATAAATAATAAAAAGCGAAACGGAACGCAACCACTCGAGATGATTCGCTTCTTGGGAGGGGAATCCCCTCTGATTTTCTCTGAGTTTTTTCAGATTTCTCCTTCCCTGTCACCAGTCGGTCATGGGTGCACATGCTGCGACTGACAACGCCCACCCACTTGATTGTCATTGCTGCCAGCAGCAGCAGCAGTTCGGTGAATACACTCAGAGAAATCATTTTAAATTAAATATAAACTTATATACAACAAGGATAATAAGTTAACTCTAGACTCATTTGTGCATTATTTTATTACTGAAAAATTCTTTTAAAATATAAATCGGTTTCCTATTTTCCCCCAGTGCCTGTTTCTGCAGTTGACATGTGTTTGCTCCTGGCAACGAAATCGAAAATGATGACAAAAACCACAAAAGGTGGACCCCAGGGGCCGAGAGCTCAGGCACAGCCCAGATACCCAGCAAAGGCATAAAGGAAAGATCGAAGCAAGTCAGCGGGGATTATGATTGAGCTGTCGAAAAAACGCAGCTACCATTGCACAGAGATAATGTTCTTGGGGAATACTGAAGACTTAAGGTCCATTACCTAATGGTTTTTTAAACATATATAAAAATATATGGATTGTTTGATTATCAAAGTGAATAGTTTACATTCCTTGATAGTTATTATAATTGCACGAAAATTAAATACTATATGATATATGATAAGCAAGTGAGTCGAGTTAGCAAACTATGAAAATGGAAAGTGTCTTCGTCTCATATCCAACAGTCGCACTCGTAGACTGTATCCGATATGATGCTGTGTGTGTGTATATATTCCTTTCTTTATGCCATCTGCTATAACCTCTGCCCCCAGTACCCCCCCAACCCAACCCAAAGCACACGCGTCGAGATAATAAACTTTACAAAATATTATTACTGCTAATAGCAGCTGAAATAATTCTGTTCTTCTTTTTGTTTTTGTTTCTTATTCATATTTTGCCCACCATTTTTGGCTGTCTGTGATGATGAAATGTGGTCGTCGGCGGGAGGTGAATGTGACAAGATAAAATTGGAGCAATATGCAAATGTCGTGACAGACAAATGAGTATATATTTAGGCTGTATGCAGCCAGACTAAACGTATCCCACCCCGCGTTCATGCAAATTAATTGGGAATACTTTTACTTTTGCTTAGACCAGAGAGGGAGAGAGCGATTGGGGATGGGAGATAGTCGATAAACATATCGATACTATTTTCTAATCATTATTTCATAATATTTGTTAGATAGTTTGATATTTTTCCATTCTTTGCTTATCTTCTAAAAATCGTTGGTTACTTTTTCTGAGATTAGATAAAGAAAAAGAGATATTAGGGTTGAAAAATATTCGATACATTTATCGATAATGTCCAGAACCTCTTTTAAATATATATATTTTTATATTTCTAGTTTGTTATGAAAATTTCCTATTATTGTATTGTATATTTCCATTAAGTCTTCTATTATACATTGAAATAATACTATTTAAGGTAAAATAAATGATAATAAATGGAAATAATTGATACATAATTGAAACTGTATGTACTTAAACCCCTAAAATGTACCCAAGAGAATTCCTTCAAAATACCCCATTTGAGTTTGTCTTTCTTTGTATTTAAATCCCATAAACAAGTCAGAAAACGGTTGGTAAAAAGGTGACCTCCGCGAATGCCAGAGATCGGTCACCTTGTGGCTCAGCAGTCACTCGGCCATTCAGTCAATGGTGTCAATAAATCCAGAGATGTCTCCATCAAATCAACCCGTCACTTGTTAACACACATTTAACCCAACGCCCGAGAGCTGCTGGCGGGGATGAGGTCCAACACCTGTCCAGGTTGACAAGCAGTCGCGACCGAAATTGCAATGTTTCCTTCTGCCTTTCGGCTACTCTGCGTTGCTAATTAGAAGGCAATGGCATGAGAGAAATAAAATAAAATAAAAATAATGCAAGAAATACGAGTAAAAAAAAAAACAGAAGCAAGAAGTGACTCAGAGAAGAACCGACATTTTGGAGGGGTGGGGGAAAGTGGGGGTTGCCAAAGGCAGGCGGCACACCTTTCCAACAATAAAACATTCTCCCAGCAACACCCAAAATTCCTCAACAGAGAAAACAATTATGTATTTACTAAAAAAGCTACAGCTTAAGTATTAATTTCCTAAATCATATACAAAATATATGTTTTGAGCAGTTCTCAAAAATAAATTTATTTAATATTTTGCTAGGTTTCAATATATTTCGATAGGTTTTTAGTAATTTGTGTGTTTAAGGCGTATTTTCTAATACTAGAATACTCTTTTTGAATGTTATGCTTTAACGTGTCTCTCTCTTATATATTCTTCTTATTTTGTACTGACATATTCTTTCCAAATTAAATTTTAAGATCTCCATTACAAAACCAGTTTCGAATACAGTTTTTATGGACATTCAGGCAATGTTTTTTTCCCTCAGTGTTAGTACTTCTCACCTTTCTGCATTGCCAGAAATTGGCAATTCGCTGACAGAACCCTCAAAGTGCTCCCCTGCCTGGGCCCATCCTTCCTGAGGGGTTATTTATTTCGTACATTTTCGCGACAAACAACAACAGCAATTGCCAGAAACAAAATTAAATAAAATAAAATTAACAAAACAAAACAGAACCAAAAAAAAAAAAGTGAAAAGCAAAAGAGACGCAAATTGTTAATTGGCTATTTAAACATTTTTTTGCAATTTCATTTTGTTTTGTAAATAAATTTTAATCAGCATTTTTATTGAGTCTTTTCACCGGGAGAAGACAAAGAACCCAGAGAGCTTGAATTTGAATTTCGGCTTTCCTCTAGACTTCGGTTAATATATATAAGTATATTGTGGATCGAAGAAAGCGGAAACCACTGACAAATTTTAACAGAATTGCAATTTTTATGTGATGACATTTTGTTTATTTTTCTCCCCCCTCACAGTGTTGGTTTCCGCCCATTTTTCCAAGATATTAATAGGAATTATTGGCCTATACTTGGCTTGCATTTCATTCCATAAACATAATACTAATAATACTATACTAGTAATGCTCTATCGATTTGGCTTGTGAATAAGCACAAGTATCTGTACAGCCATTTGTATATATACTGTATAAAATATACAGTGTTGGAAAAAATAATAGAAAAAGCTTGTTTTCGCCCATTAACTTGAAATATTTCATAGGAAAAGAAGCTCAGATTTATTTAATTATTTTTTTTTAAACATATATATAGGTAACTTATATAATAAGGAATACAAATATTTTCTTTTGATTTTCCATTAACGTAAAAAATTAATTTCATTTTTTGAGCTTGGAAAAAATAATAGAAAAAAACGCAAAAATACAAGTGAGAGACGATTTTTCTAAATTTTTAAACTGAAACAGTGGTTTTGCTAATATTTAGTGGTACAGCCATTACTTTTTATAACTGAGGAACACCTACGAGTCATAGATTTCACTAAATTGGCGCAAATTGAGGCATCAATCCCGTACCATTCGGATTGCACTTTTTCCCACAAATCTTTTTTGTTTTTGCATTTAAAGGCACCAACTCTCTTTTTTAGCACCCCCCACAAGTGCTCAATCGGGTTTAAATCCGGTGATTGAGCAGGCCACTCCATTACATTAATTTCGTTATCCTGTAACCACTTCTTTACGAGTTTTGACGCATGTTTGGGGTCATTATCGTGCTGGAACTCCCACTTAAGAGGCATTTCTTCT